>JALLOR010000317.1:0-10931 GCA_036939395.1 Porosira glacialis
TGGGACTCATTGGTAACTATCGTACTTCTAGCACATCCCACACTTCTCTTTATTCGTAAGTGTCAAACCCTCCTTGTGCCGAGAAATTAATGGATTCAGCTTTTTTGTATACGCTAGTACTGTACCTAGACATGAGGTTTAATTTATTATCACATCATGCTGAGATCGCCTAATGCATTTCTTGGTTCTAAATAATGAATCATCCATTAAAGTTGTTTAAAAGAGCTGTCTACCTGTTCTGTTTCTGTCCATTGCGTAGACAATTCACAATATTAAGGTATTCTCTCTAGAGTAGAGAGTAAGTACACACGTTGTCGTTCCCATCTACTCAGTAGTATGAGCTTGCAAGACAAGACAACAGAAGATCAAAGTTCCCAAAGTAGCTTAATTCTTTTTAAGTAATTTTCATATCGCTTTTAGCACCTTCTCATCAATCGTAGCCGGCGAATCGACAAGTTGAGATTTGCCAAAAAGACTTCGAATATGGTCATCTTTTATTATTTCCAAATGTTTATATCCGCGAGCCCAAATTTCATTTTCATGCAATATCGTCATTTTTCCCAACTGTGCACATTAAGTTCAGTACAGGTACTCAGTCATTAGCATTCAAAACAAGACAACTCCTAATGTTCATACAAACGAAGCAAAATCCAAATTTTATCCCCATTTTAAGCATTTTGCATAACATTTATCGCCTTTTCATTGCAACTAACGCAGCAACAGCCACGTCACCAACAACCAAAGAGACCACAACCCACTCTCTCCTAGCATCTTATGCTTTTGCGTTCGCGACGCGTGTTTCTATACACTTCTCCATAAAATCCTGCACCGTCTTGGCATCGTTCGGACAAAATGACTTCCGCGTCTCCATCGTCCAAAGCTTATTGAGCTGGTCAGGGAGCGGGGGGAGTGGATCCACGGCCAATTTACACGCGTCACCGAACTTGGCAAAGTGCGCAGTGGCGAGACACACAGTCGCGGAGTTCGCGGTGCCCATTTGATGGACGGCGGCAACGCCCACGGCGCTGTGGGGACACAGCATGTAGTCGGATGCGGCGTGGTATTTTTTGATCGTTTCGAGGGTGTCGGCGGTGTCTGCACGGGCGGACTTGAAATCTGATTGCGCCTCGGCGAGTTTGTCTCCGGAAATGGTAAGCTTGCCCGTGGACTCGAACGTTTCCATCCAACTGGCGAGGGTGGTCGCATCGTTCCCTGCAAGATGGAATAGGTACCTTTCAAAGTTGGACGAGACGCAAATGTCCATCGAGGGTGAGATGGTTTTGTTAATCGTCTCCCGATGGTACTCGCCCTTGNGCCCTTGGAGAAGAAGCGATGCAGGATATCATTCTCGTTCGTAGCCACGATCAAGTCTCCCACCGGCAATCCCATCTTTTTGGAATAGAAGCCCGCCAACACATCCCCGAAGTTTCCGGTGGGAACCGAGAAATTGACTTTTGTCACATCCTTCTCCGCATCCGTGACGCGAAAGTACGACCAGAAGTAATACGTGGTCTGCGCCAGAACTCTGCACCAGTTGATCGAATTGACCGCTCCCAGCTTTACTCGATCCCGGAACTCCGGGTTTCCAAACGACGCCTTGACGATGTCCTGGCAGTCGTCGAAAGTTCCCTCCACCGAGACGCAGTGGATATTTTCGTCGGGAACGGTGGTCATCTGTCGTTCCTGGATCTCGGAAACGCGGCCCGTAGGATAGAGAATGATGCAGTCAATGCCCTTCTTTCCGCGAAGGCCGTAAATGGCTGCGGATCCAGTGTCGCCGGACGTGGCTCCCATGACGGCGAGGCGGCCGTCGTTGGAACCAGTCGAGAGGAAGTATTCAAAGAAGTTTCCGAGCATTTGGAGGGCCACATCTTTGAAGGCGAACGTGGGGCCATGGAATAATTCCTGAGGTGTCACGGAAACAGAATCAAGACTCAATTTTAGGGGCGAGCCAAGACGAAGACGACGACAACCGCGTCTTTCCATGAAATGACGCTGCGCTTAAATCGATTCCACCTGGCCAGTTTTGCGTTCTTTCGAATTGATTCCCATCATTCATTCAGAGGCAGGTAGATTCACGTCAGAGAGTCACCAATAATCCCCTCTCACTCAAGCAGAGCAGATTGATATTTCTTTCCAATTCTGCACTACATCGCGTAGAACGTTCCCCTGAACTCACCAACACGTAGTGTCCATCCACCTTCACCAAAGGCGTCACCTCCTCGCTCGAAAACGCCGCGCAGCTCCTCTTCACAATGTCGTTCAGTTTGTCCCTTGGAACCTCATCGTCCTTCACGAATTTTGCGATCACCTCCGCGGCCAGGTCGGCGTACGACAGCGATCGCCACGATTCCAACTCATCCAACGAGACCGTGGGAATCGAGTCGGGGACGAACAATCCCTTGTCGTGGGCGAGACCGCGCATCACGACATCGCGGAACGACATCGATTTTTGGCTCTCGCATCCTCGGGTGGACGAATATGTCGCGGACATGGTTTTATTGAGGGGGGGTGAAGGGGGTGAAGATGCTTTGGAGGATAGAAATTGGTGACCGTGTGGGGAGATAGCGGAGAGCGAAAAAGCGGAACAGGAACGGGAGAGTGCAAGATAAACAATGGAGAAAATGGCTTTTGACACCATGACAACTGGAACCGTGCGTACCCGTACAATTATTCTTTTCTCTGCCACCGACCAAAACAAACTACTTGTACTGGTAGGAACAGTCGCGAGCGCAATTTTGTGTGACTACTAACAGTACAGTACCATGGAGTACAAAGTGGTACTCAAAACAAAGATTTTTTACATCGTCAATCTTATAGAAAATTATTCTCTATAAGAATGGCGGGTCACAGATTTATCTAAAGCTTCGCGTTCTATTTTGTTTGCATTTCTGTGCATACTTCCCAATTCCGTACCTGTGATCACGGGGATGTGAGGTTTTGGTATTACTTATTCTGTCACAAGTAATACTAAGATGCATGTTTAGTTGTAAATAAAAATTAGTAATAGTAGTAAAAATTTGAAATAATAATTAAAAATATTAGTAATTATTTGAAAAGGAAAAAACACACACACAAAATACAAAAATTGAAGTAGCAAGTTAGTATGAGAGTTAGGGTTGTAGTAAGTTAGTATTTACATACAACAATGTAGTTGTACTGATCCCATCTTCGATGGGCTGTTATTGATTGTACTTTGATCGTATGTACACTGTAAACATATTCTATTATGTAGAATTATTTAATTGGGGCGACATGTGTACATATGTACATGTCCAGTATGGGTGCTACCTAAGGTATCCCAGTACCCCAGTCTCGTGGTTCACTGGAGAGATGAAAAGAGAGCCAGCAACACTCTAAGCTTATTTTTCATCTCTGCTTCCTTTTTCACAAGCATAAAAAGTTGACGCAGGAGATCGATTTTGTTTTGTTTTTCCTTCCTTCAAGCAACAACCCCAACAAAAACCATGGCACCATCGAAGTACCAGGGAGACAAAGAAGACCGCCACACGAACGGCATTGCGTTTTTGGCGGCGGCAGCACCAGTAGCCCTGGTCACACCGGCCAAGCGCAAAACGGCGGCGATGAACACCGACACCAGGAGTGACGCCAGTCATGATTGTGGGGGGTTTCGTGAAGCCCCCAAGCTTCCTGCCCAGGAGACGGCTTCGATCAACCCCTACAAACCCCCGTCCAACGATTGGGCGTCAGAAGAGTTGGGTCAAGCAGCGGCGGCGGGCACAGCAGCAGCGGCAGCGACACCCGATCACGATGCAAAGATGAGGAACATGATGGAGAGGTTTTGGTCGGAGGAGAATGTGGACGCCGCCTTCTTAAACTGGGTGTCAACCCAGCCCATGGCCCCCCACTTCCTAAATGTGGAGAGGGCAGCAGCAGCGGTGGTTGACCCAGGAATGGGGGTGGCGGCACAGGCGGCAATGGACAGCAGGCACCTCCATCAGGGAGGAAACGAGCCTGCGCAGAGTCAAGGAAGGACGACCATGAGGCTACCTCATGTCAAGACGCGTTTCGACTACAGAGACGCAATGCCGGCCATGACAACGGCGGAACATGCGGCTTCAGAGAGAGATGGAGACGGTTGAATGCCCCCAAGACATGGCCATGGCCAGTGGGTGCAGATGGCACAGGCAGGGAAAACGCCGTATTTGTATGCAACGAATACCCCGGCAATCAGGCCGGGGGTAACTTTGATCCCCGACAGTATGGAGACAGAGGGGGGGAGACGGCGGCAGTGCCGTGCCATGCAGAATACTCCCCCCTCCCGGATAAGTGGCAGTTTGACTGCACGACCCCTGTTCAAAACAGGGGGAGAGGTTCCCTCAGGGGAACCAACAGCATACGAATGCCGGAGACATACAGGCGGAGATGGTTGTGGGGACGGAAGCGATCGGGGTTTGTCATCCCCGGAAATGAGGGGGGTGTTCATGTCAACTGCCCACAGTATGTCCAATAACCCCCATTCAGCTCGGTGCAGGCCAACAGCTCGGCTCCGGCCAGCACCCTCCGGGGATTCAATGTATGGGGGGTGGAGACGTCCGTGGGGCCGGACTCATTTGGGAATAGTCATCCCTCATCCATGAGGGGGGGGTTATTACAAAAACCTTCACCCCCCGAACTCGGTCCCAGCCAGAAACATAGGGGGGAGACTGCAACAGCTTGGTGCGGGCCAGAACCCTCCGGAGAGACAACATGGGGGGGCAACACCACAGTAAAGACACCCCATTAGTTGCGGAAGATGTGGGACGGCATTTTGGGATCAACCCCATCCGGTTTGCAACCCACCACCCCATGATCCCATTCCCCGCAATCACCCCACAGGGAGTCAACATGGGAATTAATGGGGGGGTCATGCCAATTATGCAGGACGAACTGCAGGTGCGGCAGGGCAATGTGACAAACACGATAGTGAGGCTCGGGACGGGCAACGTCAACGAGCAAGTCTGCATTGGTCAACCGCAAGCCTAGACGGAGCACAACCTGTAGCGAGCTACGGCAATGTCAGCGCAAATTGTGACGGCACTGCTAACACAGAGGGTAGGTTTAAAAAGATTATTATCTGTATTCCAGAATACTGGTCTAGGTACCAGTTTACTGTTACTAACACATAAATGATATTTCTTGCACACTGTGCCAGAAGCCGCGGAGAATAGGGAAACATCTGGAGATACCCTCTCAGCCGATGGCGGACACGATTGCGGGCACCAGGAGGCGGCCACAAACATGTGGGAGACACCAAATGCAGGTGCGACCGCAGGTGGAATTAGTGGATTCATTGCAGAACATGGTCTCCTACCATAGCAGAGGGAGCGGTATTAGGTGGGATGCTAATATCGTACCTGCAGATGAAATTCGTAAAATTTGATGCGACGTCAGGGAGGGAGATTATCAACGGTCTACGGATTATCCCTCAGACAGGAGGATCCCCTCCTAGCCAGGAGCAGCTGGACATGTATATTGAGAACATCCTCAGCAGCCAAACTCCTCTTGTGTTTGGTTATGTGGGGGACTCGGGTCCTACCCTGAGGTATTTTCATTCGGCGGCACGGTATTCAGCACCCCACAAAGAGCCTGATGGCACGGGCGGGGAAATAATTGACTTCTTCATAGACCGATCCCCAAGGAGAGAGCCAACTACCGCCGTGTTTTCAGACGCACTTTTGAGTTTGTATGGGAAGCTCCAAGGTTATCCCCTACAGGAGGAGAACCTGTCGCTCCACTTGACCCAGCCATAAAATCGGAACGCATTTTTGCCAACCAAATCTCAGACGATGACAAACCCAGTAAGGTGCGGCTACAAAGTCATCCCCCTCCCTGGTATCTTGGCATTGTGGGCCATTGAGGCATAGTGAGCGGTGTGGGACCTCCATGACATTCTGCAGCTCATCCTCAAAAAGAATCCAAATGGGTGTGAAGTATTGGCAGAGAATATCAAGTGGTGCCGCGGCCGTGGAGTATCACTGGCAATGGCGGGCAACAAGAAATCGAGCAGGCAGAAAGTGATGCTCAATGGCATTGATCGACACTCAGACGATGTCTTGGATTAGACTGTCCAACGTTTAGATTGAACGTTGGGTCCACGCCAAAATAGAACGGGTGTGAGTGTGCCACCTGAGCAACAACAGTTTGTACAGCAACAACGGGTGCCGGTGCAACAAGGAGGATTTGGCATGGCACAAACCCAGACACCCCCACAAACGGTGCACAATCTACCAACGTTTGCAACGTCCCCATTACAGGAACAACAGTGGCAGGCCCCAGTAAACCGTGACCTGTTTCCGCAATATATCACACCGACATCGCCAATTTGCTCAACACATCCAGCCCAGCCAGCTTGGGAATATTCACCACTGCCCCAACAGCATCAAGCATCGCCGCAGCCCCCTGCGGCCCAGATGGGGAAAATTCAGCTTGAGAAGGATGATCTGATGCACCTCCTAGCAAGGGAAAGTGGAGGTGGTACGGGTGGATGAAGAAGTGGCAGGGGAACACTCAGATCGCCAAAATTGATTTTGAAAGAGAGGGCGAAAATTCAAGCAGGATGCAACACTTTAATGCATTGAATGGGATACTGGCTTGAGCTTCGGCCTTTACAGAATTCACCATGGAGACCTGTAAATCAAAACCCATGAAAGTCACCACCCCAAATACAAGATCCCATCAGCTGCCACCATCTCCAAAACTAGTCACACTGAATTGGGCATCTATCACATTGATAATGACTAAAAAAACATTAATGTGTTGCAAAAACTAGTCACACACGCCAATACTCAGTACATACACCACCAGCCTGGGACAGTAAACACACTCGAGGATACCAAACCCATCATTATTATATGCTATTATATGTGATAAAAAATCAAATTTTGACTAACCCTGGAAATGATTGATAATCAATGATGAATTTTCTAGTTCTGAAGCTGGGTGAAGGGCTGTTCCATACACTTTTTTACATATGATTTTTGATAATTGAATCTTCAATTATCAAGTATCGATTATTATTTATTTACAGTAAGAATTTTATGTTTCAAGTCCATATTTTTGAAAGTTTTGTCGGTGTGATAAACCAAGTAAGAATAATAAATAAAGTAGAGAAATTTTGAACAGTAAATATTAATGTGTCTCATATAATACTATGGCCTGAAAAGTGCTTGAATAAAAGAAAACTCATAGCCATTAAAAAAAGAAACATAGGACTAAATAAATAGCTAAGGTTTGGTACACTCTACTGAAACATATATCTTTATTCATTCCTATATATCTCTTTAATATGTTACTAATTCAATGTTATGCAACTGTGTTGCAGGCTATATAGTATGCAACTTTATTTACAATTGTGAAGAAAATACTTGTCAATGGTATTTAATTTTTTTTAATTGCATTAAAATGTTCCAAAAACCCACTGCACATATTTCTATATCTTAGTGTAATTTTTCATATTAAATTACAATGTGCATAGAGGATACACACACACTATAATACATACAGTAGCACATTAGCATAGTGACATGTTTATGCATTGCGTCACCCTCACTTGAGAGATAAATCATCATTACTTTATTGAATCTGAGCACAAATCATGTTACACCTCTCTATTATGGAGATACTGGTACCCATCACCTGACCAACTACATTACCAGTATACATATGTGGCTGGAAAGAAAGAGACAGTAAAAGTATATATTGTGGTGGAAATGGTGACAATTCACATACACTTCCCTCTCTCTTTTTTAAGAACACAAGTAAAGAGAGAGCTTACCATGTCCTATTTTTACACAAGTATTAATTAAAAGTAATTACTTCAAGTAGTAGTTGGAATGCTTTGTGGTAAACACATGTATGTATTGTAGATAGATGCTTGTGGGTATTTATTTAAATTCAAAGTTACGTAGGTAGCTAGATGGATAAGTATCAGTAAGTACCTGGCGAGAATAGTGTGTATTCAGTAAATATTAAATGTTTCGTTTACAATAGCTACATATTTCTACGACTTTAATATATTTTTACTTTGATTATTTGGTGCTTTGTGAATCAAGAATAGTTCCCAATGCATGAAGTATCCAATACATAGTTGAAGAACACAACAATTGAATTTTTGCTGATGAATGATGAATCTTTTATTGTTTAGAAGGTCTGATAATTGAAGCATTAAGGAAAGAATCAACCAAGCCAAGGAGAAAATGGATCAATAAAGGTTACTACACATCTATTAACTATTTGGAGAGTGATTTACACTTTCAAATTTTCTGGTATATTTTCAGTTTGTTTTGGAAGAATGGGGGAATTGCATACAACTCTAGTTGAGAGAAATTTCTGGTACCAGTACATCATTGTCATACATACTGCATGTAAGTGCCTACTCTCTAGGAATTTTCTGACCTCATGCTTCAGAAAGACTCTTTTTCAATAGAAAAAAATCAATAATGCCTTATTTTTATTCATATCATGAACTGGGATTTGTATACATACATAATACACTTTATTGTTGAATCTGTCGTTAATACTCAATATATCATATAATGCACATTATACACATTCGATGTACATATATTTAATACTGGTTTACTTTTAGTGTGCTCAATCAATCACTTATGTGGTGGATTACAAACAACAACTAAAATGCGATGAATCTCAGTTTCTTGTGATGAGAGAGATCACCACGTTTTAGAAGGAGCCTATTTTGCACTTTGATTGAGCTTACTACACTGCCATTCATGGGAAGTCTATCAGCAAATTTATCCCGAGATCACATTGATAACATCAGTCAATTTGGTGGCTTCCCATCCTTAGGTGACATCTACAATAAGAACAGAAAAATATCACTGAGTAAATCACCTACATTCATGACTAAATTTACTTCCATACATACAAACCCCCAAGATTGACAGCAAATGTTTGCAGTAGCCTTCTTGCACATGAAACATAAATTACAACGAATAGCTGAATCAAATCACCAACATATACTGAGCAGGTCTACGTATACTATAGTAAAATATCGAACACATTTCACCATCACTCCAGCACTCCCCTGTCTCTAATTGCACTAGAAACACGAACTGATGACATGAACAAGCATGATCCTCCTACAAAAGTTCTCTTCCTTCTGGAATTCCTACGAACCTGATCAAATTGATGCCAAATTTCCTTTCAGGGGGCGTACAGTATGACTATGGTAGCACTGCACATCATGTTGTACTGACCACAGCTATTATTGAACTTATTCTGACCCATATGTCTTGTATGACTGGGTAACGGAAACCTGGTGGGATTTGTGAATTTGTAAATACCGTACTATTAGTCAACGGGTTGGGATAGCAGTGACTAAATATTGCAGTTCTACTTCTGGTGCTGATGGGAAATATTGCCTTTCAGATTGACAGACTGAGAACAATCAGATTGAAGGAATCAGATTAAAAAAATACCATGGGAAGAACATCATCATTGGATCATCACCACATGCAATTGGAAACTTTACTGGACCAATCAGCAGCAAACAATGAGGATTACTTGGCCCGTTCTGCTAGAGTCAGTCATACCACATGATACAGATCGTGTACCACCTTCAGTCTTGTATGGGGTTTCATCACAATGCAAGCTTTACTCTTTTTAAATTTCCCCTTTTCTTACTGGGTACAGTAGACAGTGACTACTTTCTTGGTCACCTTTTAAACTCCTGGAGGATATCTGGGTTTTCAGGTACACACAGTGGTGGCACCCACCCCTGTGTACAAATAGGGTGGAGATCCCCTCAAAATGGTACTATATAGTTGTAATGACAAAAAGGATGGCAGAGCCTATTCATCAAAACACCATCTCGATGACGTGTTGACTATCAAGACAAGTAACTTCAATGGAATGCAAATAATTATCAACACATCCCCATTTATGATGGAAGAGGATTGAATGAATGCCAACTTCCCCACATTTTTTCTCTGACTCACTGATAGAACAAGAAAGCCAGTAGCTTGTTTGTGGGTAGCAAATTTGCTAACCGCTCGAACCTCCCAAGTGTAAGGTGATGAAACACCGATATTTCTATACATGAATTCAATAATGAATTGAACCCTGTGAGTTGTAGTAGGGAAACAAATCTTTATGAATTGATTCTCAATTCAATTAGATATAGGCAAAGAGTTCTGAGAATAGTGACTAAATTCCACTGAATGACCTTTTATGTGTTCTGCCCAGTTTCAAAAGGAAGGAAGAATATTCATCCCAGTAAAAAAACGCAGGTCACACAGGGATCATGTTGACATATTCCTGTTGAAAACCATGCATTTTTAGAACTTTTACATCACCATGATTGTGCTGACGTCAATATGAAGTAGACATATTAAATTCCCCGAGTAGAACCTCTATTTGGTAAATATACAAGCATGGCAATGAAATCCAAGGGTTACAGCTTGCACAGTTTTACATTTAATATTACCTAGAAGTACATAACATATCAAAAGCTATTTATACAGTATGTTTTGTTTTCAAAAATCATATATCTTGAAAGTTTTGTGTAGGCTGTATTATGTAACAACAGTTAGTTTGATGATACTTATGCAGTTAGAGGTACATACGAGTACCGTAGTTTATGGACTAGGCCGCTCTCCAAATTTCCGCGAGCATCTTAATTCGTGAGAAAAACGATTGAACACCAACTGGAAGAGCGGACATAATTCTTAAACGTTTTTTTGGGTACCGTAGCACTGGTACCCACCTAAATATGTTCCAGAATGAGTACGTAGCTTCGCAATTACTGTAGTGAACACCCAAACCGCGAGCGCCTTTAATTAGTGAGAAAAATTTGGAGCATCGCGAGAGCGGCTTAATTCGCGAGCCGCCGATTCCGTAAACTATGGTATTCGCAGGTGGATGTATGGTGACAATATTTTTTAGATGACCGGAAACGAATGACCGACTTA
>JALLOR010000318.1:0-10780 GCA_036939395.1 Porosira glacialis
CACAAATAAGTGTTTACCCCCCCCCCTGACCATACAGGTACCCACCTGTAAGATGTTGACTGGCCTTCTTCTCAATGGAGGTAGTGGTGTACTTGAAGAAAATCTTGCTGTTATCCGATAAATGTTCCTTGAAGGACAGGTAGATTACGTCCAAGCCATGAACCATGAGCGTGGTGAGAAGAAGAGTATTAAGATTAGACTAATGTAATACTGCCGATGTTGATGCAGTCAGCGAGATACCAAATACGAGCACCGTATACCTCGGTTTTCTTGTTATGCTCTTGGGAGATATTGAAAAGATCGGTAAGGTTGGAGAAATTATCGGCAAATTATGCAGGGGTGTTGAGACTAACGATCTCGTTCTAAATTTCGAAACAATTTCGCTTAAATTGTTGGAAGGTGTTGAAGGTTGATAAAGCAGTGCCTGTTCTAGCATTGAGGAGAAGGGTACACATGTTCATAGATTGACGTGTGTTGATCTTCTTGATGGTCTTGTATGGGAAAAATCACTTGGGATCATAGTCGTACTGATCAAGCGCATTGTCGATGGTGGCTTTAAATGAAAGCCACTGATCTGCATAATCATTGAATGCAGGAAGGGAAATTTGGGTGGTTGTCTTGGTTCCGATCTTTTCTGTGGTGGTGGTTAATGTGTGGATTATTGCTTGTTGAGTGGTATCGAGTGATACTGAACTCAGACTAAAGTGGTGAGAAGAAATTTGGCTTCCGCCGCTACTACATATGATGGTGACTTCTACCACCAATGTTGCTACCACCATAGCCATCACCCATAATACCCCTGCGGCCGCTGCCCACTGTGACTGCAATGATGTTGGGAGTGATGAAATCCCTATCGGAATAGCAAACATATTTATCATGATCCGAATGTCGAGAATGCCAACTGTGATGGTGGGATTGTTGAGTATACAGGATCCCATTATCATGATGTTGGGAATGCCAATGACCTTTGTCAAAGTGACGGTTTCTGACACTAGAACGGTTTCTGTCACTTGATTGGTGACTATGTACCCTCTCAATGACTTTGACGGTCCCGCTCATTAATTCGATGGCTCCCCCCATACAGTCTGTCCCCATCAATAAGCATAATTGATATGCTTAGTTGATGTATGGGTTTTTCACCTCTCTGGTACTGAAACTTGCGTATGTATGTAAAAATTGTATCAGAAAAATAATCATACGATACATGGCCCAAAAATCCATTATGCTTATTGGTGGGGACATACTGTAGTTGGAATTGCCGTGATGGGGATGATTGGAATGACAAGAATTTCGGGAGGAAGTATTGGAGGTGATACTTGGTTGGGTAAATGGTGGAATGGAATCATGGGATATCGATGCAGAACTGTGATAGCAAGATGATGATGTCAATGCACTACAGTACCGCTACATAGGTCACGGTCCAGAGGTCCAGAGTGTTGGGGTGAACTTGAACGTCTTCCCTGGAGCACATATGTACGGGGATTTGGGTATCCATCACGGTGGCGATATCCCCCGTGTCCAATTGGGTGTATACCTGCGGGTACTATAACGTGATAACGACTAAAAACAAAAACAAAAAATATTTGGTTTGGGGTGAACTTGAACAATGAGAGCATGATGAACGGTGGGGTCATTGTGGATGATGATTAGAATGATGACCGGATGAATGAGACCGATCGCTTCTGGAAGATGAATTTGGGGAGTGGATTTGATGTGAGGCTGAAGAATGTGCATGAAGAGATTGTGAGTCAGGGCGTTGGATACTGGAGGAAGACATGTGGAACGATTTCGGAATTGGAGGTTTGGTGGAACGGTCTCGAGATGAGATAGAGTTGGTGGGAGTGAGACGGCCAAATGTGGGATTCAAGTGTTAGGCGGACGCGATGATGGAAATCGATTGTCGGTACGCAGCCTCATTGTGATGAAGGAATTCTGAGTAGTCTAAATTTGCTTCCTCTATACAGTAATAGTATCGGTGGCCTGGTCCAGATGAACACTTGGATTGGTGGCATCGAACTACTGTAGGCATGGGAGGCACCAGGGTGTGAATTGACGGTGAAACCACGATTCGTGAACTAGAACTTGAAGGCTTGGGATTTTAGATCTGAGGCCGGATTCCATACCATGTGTCCTGCGTTGGGGTCATTGGGATTCGGAGTGGGAGTGGGGTCCCTAGAGCATACAGAAGAATGACAGAGGAATACATAGGTTCGTGGATGGGGGGTTCTTCTGGTGGGGGAGAACCGTCACTATTGTCGGACGCCATGGCGACAACACACAGCACACGACGCGTAGGCGTCATAGACTCAACAATAAACCGAATTTAAAAACGGTTATTTGTTATTTTGGTGTGCAGAGGAAGGGATTCGGAACTTGAAGGCGGTAATTCCGACGATGGAATGAATAACCTGATGTAGTAAACTAATTGTGAGGTTTATTTGTTAACTACCAGTACTGATGTGATGTGAGTCGAGTCTTAGATACGAGTCGTGTCTAGCCTCGGACCCGGGAACCAGCATCCCCCATCATCCCCCAACGAAAATGGCCCCTTTTTGAAAAACAACGTGAAGACACCGCCGTCTGCGACAGCCCTCCTTTTGCCCCCATTGCTTCGGATTATTTGGTACAGAAGGAGCACAAGAAGTAACCACACAGATATTGCGGCACTACCCGGGTACTAATTCAACGAACTTTTGAGTGACAAGAATGCCTTCAGATTCAATTGATTTTAAAGAGCTCCGGCGGCAAGAACGGCGCCAAGCAAAGCTTCGTGCGAAAAAAGAGATAGAAGAGCGCGACAATCACACCAAAGATGGCTCATCTTCCTTTCATTCGTCGTTGGAAAGTACAAAATGGGCTTCATCCCCGTGTGTCGAACGAGACGAAGCACAGTCATCCGCACCGACAAATCAAATGAAAGAACTTAGTTTTCTAACAGAAAGTTCGTCTCCATTTAATACCATGCTTCCAAACAATAGACTTTCCGAGGACACTCACCGCGTCTCTATGAAACGGCTCAATACCGTTTTATACACACAACAATTACTACTCGACTCCCATTGTGATCAAATTTTAGTATGGCTGGAATCTGTTCCCGATTTTAAACCAAACGAAGTCAAGGGAACCATGCGCGGATCGAGCCGAGAATCGCAAGCCGTTGAGGAACATAATGGGAAATGGACGTGGCTGCGACACGCCAAACGAAAAGTGGCTCTCTTTGACGGAACGCTCTCCGGTTATGCGTTGCCCCCCCTATTGCAACGCCTCGCAAATACTCTGATAGAAATCGGTGCCTTCCCGATAGAAACACCGCCTAATCACGTTCTGATTAATGAATATCAGCCCGGCGAAGGCATCATGCCTCATACGGATGGACCGTCCTATGAAAGTCGCACGGCAACCATTTCCTTGGGCGGATCGGATGTTCTACTGAAGTTTACGAAACGCTGGAACGACGATAAACGTGCCGAGGTGAAGGATTATGGTAGTGAAGAAAGACGAGATGGCGCAGAAATACCTTCTTCGTGCAGAAATCCAACCGTGCTGGAGGTCGTCTTGCACGGGAGTGGCTCTCTTGTTGTTTTTTCGGACGACGCATATTTGGATCACTGCCATTGCATCGATGAAGGATGCTTTGAAGAGCAAACTAGTCGATTTGGATTGTGTGGGAATGATGTACAGGGTGGGACAACGATCAAGAGGGGGTATCGAGTTTCATTAACATTCCGCCACAAGAAAGTCATTCCATGAACCAACAATTAATGATCACTTTTGTGTCTACACTCGCATGAAATAATTATTTTA
The DNA here is from genome assembly GCA_036939395.1 of Porosira glacialis. Classification (NCBI taxonomy): domain Eukaryota; phylum Bacillariophyta; class Thalassiosirophyceae; order Thalassiosirales; family Thalassiosiraceae; genus Porosira; species Porosira glacialis. The sequence continues at coordinate 3,805 of JALLOR010000318.1, forward strand.
TCTGCAGTACACTTACAAGTGGTAATGAATTCACTGAGAGTACGTATTGAACAGAGAACTACTAAGGATAGGTGGTACAGTTTTCTACCCTTTGGTGATTGCAAAGTAGTCTACTCTTGAACCTCAAATTCAGGAGTGGAAGTCCCTGTGTGTTTGTAGTCGAGTTCGTGGAGTACAATGCCTTGGTCTTTGTGATGTTATCGATAGTCCTCTCAGCCACAGTAGCCATATGTTACTACTCTATGAGTACATAATAATTTATCGATCACAAATCTGAGAATGCATTCCGAAGATGGAAAACGGGAAGTCGCCATCATTGAGCCTTCTTAAGAGAGCAGAGAAGTCGGGAAAGGGAAATGTGGTCTACTTGTACACGAAAGGAAACTAGTAGCACTTTTTGAAGAAAAAAATATATAGTCTCTATTTACACATTGTCATAGTCCCTACATGTCTTCTATCTGATGCGTCAACAAGAAAGGTACGAACTTTGTCCGGTACTCTATCACTAAAAGTTCAAGAGGATCCTCGTGATCTTGTTCAATGTCAACGTTTCTCAGTTGTTTCTCCCACTACCTTAAATGTGCGTAGATATTGCTACGTAGACAACAAGAGGTTAAATTTGGTTTGCAGATGACAAACGCAACTCTCCAAAAGAGAAGCCTTGGCATATTCCAAATTCCAAATCAGAACGTTTCCCTATGTTATTACTAAACGGTCACGGTAGGACCATTGACCTAAAACCTCCATAAACTAATCCAATTTGTTTTTTATAACAAATCCAAATATGAGTAAAGTGAATCAATTTCATTTCGAAACCTACACATTTTGATTGTTGCTATTTTTGAAAAGAGTATAGACTTTGTCATGTGTATCCAATTAGAAACCACCTGCCACATATCCAGGATTGTACCATGGGAAAGCAATGCTCAAATTTTAATTTATTTCGTGGTGAACTGAAAACCAAGTCGCCGCAAACGCTTTGCCGGGTCTTCTTTTAGACTTTCCTTTTTTGTACAATGTCCTTTGGCTAACACCAAAAGCCAAGCTGTGGATCAGATGTGCATGACATTGGGACATTGGCGTTACCATGCCGTGGTATCGCTGATCCCACATCTCGTCCTGATATTCAAATTGAAAAGAAAGTTGCTGCAAACATGCTACCCATTCCTGTGAAAGCTTGCCTCTTCTGTTCTTCGTTCTTTGTTTGTTCTCAGGTGCCAAGCTACTCTTGAAGCTCAAATTTGGGATTGAAAGTTCCTGTTTGTTTGTTGTCGGGTTCAGGGAGTACTGGTACAGTGCTTTGATCTTTGTGATGATATCGAAATTTTTCTCAGCTACAGTCAGTAGTCATAGGTTACTAACCGACGAGTACTGTACACGATAATTTATCGATCAAAAACCAGAGAATCCACACCGAAGATTGAAAATGAGAAGTTGACATTGAGCCTTTTTATGAGAGCAAAGGTCAGAAAAGGAAAATGTGGTCTACTTGGACACGAAAGAACACTAGTAGTAGTACTTCGCATATCTTGAAAGTTTCAAAAATATCCCCTATTTACACACTGTATTACATTTCCTCTATATATGATGCTTCAACGAGAAAGGTTGCAGATGAACTTCGTCAGGTACTCTTTGTCACTAAAAGTGCAAGAGGATTCTCATGATCTTGTTCAATATCAACTTGTCTCCATTGTCTCTCCAGTCCAGGTGTCACGGACCTAAAGTAGGTAGCTCCTGCACGAGAGCCCTTGGCTGCCGGGCACTACTGAAGGCCGTACCAACTGGAATGCTGTTTCTCCCACTACCTTAAATGTACGTGTATCACCGCTTGACAGTAGCCTTCTTGATGATGACAGGATTCACAAGGGAATTAACAGAATTAACCTTCAGAGCATCCATCATATCCACAACATCCTGCCCCACAATAATGTTTCCAAAGCACGGCTCACCCGTCTCCGGCATCTCCTTCCCATCGACCCCAACGACCGGTCGATGATGTTCGTGATTGTTGTCCACGTTAATGTACATGGCCGATCCGAGTGATCCACCATTAAAGGCCATGGTATACTTCACATGAGGGAACTTGTTGGAAAATTCCCGGAAGAAGACAGATTTAGCGAATCCGGCACCGATGCTTCGTTCGGAATCCAATTCCTCCTCAGACGAGGAGGGGGGTAGTTCGGATTCCGCGGCACGGTGCGCTTGGAGGACGTGTCCACCATGGAGGTCGAACTGGGCTCCGTTCCAAGCCTTGCGGTCGACCTGGGTGAGGAAGGTGTGGACAGAATGGGGCATGAATTCCATGGGGGCCATTTGGATGTCGATGGTGCGTGTCACGGTTTTGGGGGGGGTTCCTGCTCGTGTATCGGCAGAGGAGGCTTCGACGGGGATTTCGAGCTCCATCTCAACTTGGTAGGGTCCCGCTCCGAATCTGCAGGAAAAGGTTAGATAGGGGGGGGGAGAAGTTGCGATGGGGCGAGGGGTGTGAATAAACAACCGGCACGAGACGAAAGGGATAATCAACCACAGGGTTCAGAGCTTTACGATGGTGATTGCAAAGAGACCCCATTCTTATACCACTTGTCTTGTCAAGTGGTATATTAATGAGCTCTCCTTGCAAAACACATTCCGTTCCGAATTACAACGCGGTTTCTTCTTTGTCCTCAACAGTACAAATCATCAAGTCTTCACTCACAGTCGCTTGACCTCAGTCCTCGCTCCCTCTTGCACCCGATCCTTGAGCGCCTCCTCCCTCTCCCTCGCCGCCGTCGTCCTCAACTCCGCCTGCTGCATCTTCTTGGACATCTCCTCCTCCAACTCCTGAATCTGCCCCGCATAATGCACCCGCTCCTCAGCCCCCAAATGATAATCCGTCCGTATCTGCCGCATCGCCTCGCTCATCTGATGGTTACTCGTCTTCATCGATTCGTACGTCCGCTTCATCCCCGACAGCGCCTTGTTCGCCACAACAAGTTCATGCACAACATTCCCATGCGCGGCCCGGAGATCCACCTTCTCAGCATCGGCCAATGCCAGCGCCTCATGAAGGGACGACACATGGGCAGACACCCCGGCGTAGACGAGGGCACCCCCAAAAAGCAAAAACGTCAAGAGACTCAGGAGAGAGTTGCGTGTCCCCCCGCCGCCTGAGGAGTAATTGTCCTTGAAGGGGCTGTAGTTCGTGCGCCGGGAGGATGTGCCGCATTCGCCCACGCCGATCCAGTCCGAGTTGAAGCACGGCAAAGGGAGGCTGTCGCGGGAGTTTGATGGTCGTTTTCGGAGGGAGGAGTTGAACAGCGGGTTGTCGGTGTTGCCTCCGTTGGGGAGGAGGTAGTCGTTGTTGATGCCGGCTTTGCTGGCGGCCATGTCTTGTTGTTGTTGTTGTTGTTGTTGTTGCTGCTCGGTGGAAGAGGAGGAAGAGGAGCCGTTGCTGGAGACGCTCGATGAGGATGACAACCGCAGTCCGCCTTCGACATCGTCGACGACGGAGTCACAGCTGCCGCTGGTACTTTGTCTTGCTATGCTAAAAACCATTTTGTTAATCTTGTACTTGGGATTTGTGTCAGTCTATGTGGCCTCTCAATCACGCGCTTCAGTATAGATTCACTTGATCTGCTTCTCTCTGATTTAGTGTGCCTTAGAAGATGTTATGGACAAGACAAGCGGAGAGTGGGAAAGACTTCACAACGAACGCGAACAGGGACAAGGGTGTTGCAATCAAAGCAAAATGGCTATTGTCGACGCGACGTCTGGTTCAAAATGGTCAACCAATGGCTCGAGGCGGGTATAATACCTGGGCATTTACGTGTGTACGTACTACTAACTGCTTGATGAAAATCCAATTTCTCTATCGAATTCCAAATCTCTCTTTGCGTCCTCTTCTTTTTGTGAGTGTATCCGTGAACGATGTGGATGGGGCCGGTTAGTCGAAATAGGAAATTATGAGACAGGTAAAATGAATCTGCTCTGTAGCCATAAAAAGACACGGGCAAGAAGCAATGAGGAAGGCGCAGGTAACGAGAGACTGGATTTAGTTTGATAATGTCCTTCTCTGGGCGAGTCGTGAACTCTTTTGGCAATAGATGTGAATCAAATACCTCGAAAAGAAGCAGTGAGTGACTGCTTGACAAAAATGAAACGACTACTGGTACCCCTGTGCAAGAGGTAGGAACCTATAGTTAGGATTACCAGAATGTCTTTAGCTACGTACAGGTACCAGTACATGTAAAGAGACCTAGTATGTACTAGATAGAGCTTGCCAAAACGTATAGCCCAGTAGGGCGGTACACAATTTGGTAGTGATGTTGAGTTCTTGGGCGTGGTCTTTGGTCTACGTTTAGACTAAGCATTTTCGTGAAAGTGTTTTTCCTTGCTCAGTACAACAGCCGCTCTTCCGAAAAAATTGTGCTTGCCACTCCATGCTGCCTACCACTCTCAAAATCGTGATCGGTTGTAATTCTTGCATTTATGGACACTGTAGCTAGGAATTAGGATTTATATTCTGAACAATCATTCTGGTTAGGTAGGAACTAGGATATTTGGTTTAGATTCGTTTTTGCATGACTATCGTACTACTTAGTCTAATTCTTCCCTACGGGTTCCTACGACCAGCCCTTCGCTTCGGACCAATACAATAAGAACTGGGCCGGGTACCGTACCTTTCAAATTAACTCATTTTCAGCCGGAGCCAAAATGAGGATTCAGTGTGAAAGGTATGAAACATTCCATCCCTTATAATGAGGTTCTTATGAAAGCGCTCAAATTAGTCATCTACATACTGATCACATGTTAATACTTGCCTATCTACAGGTTGAGTGGTTATACATAGAAATAGGTACAAGAATAGAAAAGTAAAAATCATGAATAGCTAGAGTAAAAATAAAATTAAGGCAAGGCTAAGGGTTTGTCCCTATATATCAATCCCTTCTTTGTTTTAAGTATCTCCCTATATTGTCCGCTTATCAACTCATTACAAGAAAACATGTCTCGTAAATTGGTACGTAGGTAAGATCACAATATTTTATACAATTTATTTTATTTTCAACCATGGTAATTGAAAAATATTAAAATATTTGTACTATATTGGAACTATTAAATTTTGTAAATAATATAGGTAAGTAATAAAAATACTCTTTGAGAAGCAAATGACGCTCGATTTCAAATTTACAAGCAATAACCCACGATGATGACTTCTGAAATGACAAAAAACAATCTGGTACAGCTTGATTGTATGTAAAATACCGGAGCATGCAAAATTAATTTGCCAAAAATCCCGTGGTCGGATTTCATTTTTTTTTAGTGATTTGGAATTTCCAGACCAAGCCGGAGATTTTGACGGATGGACTATTTTAAAAATATCCCATGGAAAAAAATAGGATTTATATCTTTCTTAATATTGACATTTTTCAAATAGTCCATCGTGTTTTGGAACCGGAAATTTGGAATTTCCAGACCAAGCCGGAGATTTTGACGGATGTACTATTTAAAAAAATATCCCATGAAAAAAATAGGATTTCTATCTTTCTTAATATTGACATTGTTCAAATAGTCCATCGTGTTTTGGAACCGGAAAACAAGGTTTGATGTAGAAACAATTGCTTCAAAAGTTCATAACTTGCTTTTTGGTTTGGCAAAATGGCTTTAAATGGGGCACTAACAAACTACATTAAATCTCTAAAGTTAAACACGCGTTTAAATTGAATTATGCTTACGGTCCGACTTGAATTCTTTAATTACTCGTATAATATTTACTACTAAGTACGTATGTACACAATTTTTTTATTGTATCAGTGCGGTACTTTAGCGTAAGTGCTCTCCCAAACGTCCAGCAACGTTTGGTCAGGCTTGCTTATGCAGGCGTTTTATTCAAGTACTAGATTTCTACACAAGTGCAAGATAATCTACTCTAAAAAAATCCATTCCATAAGCGCTGTGCATTTTTCATGTAGATTTCATTTATGTAAAAATAATTAAAATTGAAACATCAGAAAAAAAGTTGTGGCTTTACACCCCTTTTACAACTTACGAGCAATCCAGCTGCAGCGGTGTTGCCGTTGCCGTTGACGATCCTGCGTCAACGTGCCATACGAGATCTGGGATTCAGAGGGGAGGAGGACGGAGCTTGGGCGGCGGCAACAACAGCGGTAGAAACGGTGGTAGCAACATCAAAGAGTAGCGGCTTTTCCATTGCCAGCCCCGTGCCGGAATTCCAGAAGAGAGCTGGGCGTCGGAGGAGAGGAGGAAAGAGCGTGGACGGTGGCATCAATGGAAAAGACTGGCGGCTTTGCCATTGTCGGCCCCGCGTAGGACTCCATCAGAGAGCTGGATGGAGTTAAGGAGAGAAGAGGACAGATCTTGGAGGTGATGGCGAAGCCTAGCGACCTTGCCATTTCCTGTCCTGCCTGTACATGCCAGCATAGTTCTGGGGGGAGGAGGGGAGGAGGACGGAGCTCATGCGGAGGTGGAGATGGCAGAGCCTAGCGGCTTTGCAATAGCTGGCCCCTTGATTTGCCAGCAGAGGGCTGGAGCTCATTGGTTGAGAAGGAGAAGAAGGATCTCAGCGTCGGTGATGCATAGCCTTGCGGATTTTTCATCGTCAACACTGCCCCAACGTGCTGGTAGAGGGCCGGACATTGGTGGTATGAGAGAAGGATGCCCCACTGTGCCAACAAGTGTTGGACATCGGGGGTAACTTTAAGATAGTGGATATTGGTGGCGGCGGCGACGAAAGATCCTCGAGGCTTTGCCCTCATCGTTTCGATTCCCTAATGTGCCAACAAGGGTCGGACATTGGGGTAAAGGAAGACAGAGCTTGGAATCTTTACCTTTGTTGTTGCATCCTTGTTGGCCAGTGGTTGGAGGCGGCATCCAGGAGTGAGTTGGAGATTGTCGGAGGCAATACCTTGGCCTCCCAGCCTTGTCATTTGTGTTGCATCCCCGCTGAAAGCTGGTCATGGTACCATTTCGCATGTTGAAG
>JALLOR010000319.1:0-10771 GCA_036939395.1 Porosira glacialis
AGTACGCAAACGAATACTCACTCAATGATCCTCTCATCTGACGCACCATCAAACGTCTCCTGGACGATAAAATAACTCACCTCCATGCCAAAGAAAGAAACATGCTCATTTGGTTTTCTAAGACCCTCGAGACAAAGAGTATCCTTGACAGTAAAGCAACGCCCGACAAACGCGAATTCTGGACATTTCATGCCGCCAACTCTATTTTCCAAGAATATTTATGGTACCACTGGGCGCGCAAGCACATACATTGGAAGTTCACCAGCACAGTCGAACTTAGCCAATTCGGGCACAACGTCAATCGCGGACAATTATACCGTTGCTTCATCTATCCGCTCGTTGTTTAAGAAGAGGAGTGAAAAAAGTGTGGATGTCAACAAGAATTCATATACAGTAACACCGAGGAAGTGGAAGCTCAGTGGGGGTTCCCAGGGTGAAATACGACTACAATCCCGTGGGAGAATGTTTCAAACTACACACCAATCATGGAGGTAGGGTGGAAGTGATAGTCAAGCAAGGGGGGGAGCAACACAGGCAATTACTCTAGGGGAGGGGGGACACTGGCGATAAATAAATCAGAGGTGAGGTAAGCCGAAAGCAGATAACATAGGGGGGGCGTTAGGGACACCAAGCATATCAAGGGGAACAACGGTGACAGGCAAATCTACGGTGGGTTTCCATACATCAAGAGAACCAATGGAAAATTCAAGAGTAAGGGATAGATTCACACCAGCCAATATGAAGGAAATTTTAGGAACAACGAGGAAGCAGCAAAGCAGAGCATTCACCAGGAGAACCAAAATCACGAGCTTGGGATCCACGAGGTCAGCTTCGAGTCTCAAATCAGTCACAGAATACGCGGAATTTGACAACCAAGGGAAGGACCCCATGGGAGAATTTCAGCAACACATATGTTTCACAGATAGCGCGGTGACGATTACCAATGATCCCCTTCTCGTGATCCTTTCTGTGGAAGCAGGAGATTATGCAGAACCAATTGAATGACCACCACCACCCATCCTTCAATCCCCAGCAATGATCAGTAGCACGACGGAACTAGAGAATATACGGGCAATAAATCGAAAGAATATTCGACCGGCAGTAACAGATGGGAAATTAGATAGAGTATCCCCCACCAGTTTAAATGATAGACCTAAAAAACGCCCACTCTGCAAGAGGCCACCCCGATATGGCATTGAATCGTCAGGTGTGAAGCTATGTAGCGATGACATCAAAAAACACTAAATTATTTTTTTCGCGTCAAGGTAAATTGGCGTACTTATTTCAGGACAAACTAAAACAAAAAGTATGTAGACTATTTGTTAATTTACTTTCAGATTGACGTCAAACACCTATAAGTTTACTGGGTGATTTGTCAAAATATTGACCTGTGAAAAGAGGGACATCTCAAAATAGTGATTTTCTGGTACTCCCACACCTGGTGTTCGACGTCAGATGTCAGATCTACAAATCATCACAAAAATACCCCTAGAAACAATCAGTTTTTAAATTGGAGTGAGTTTTGCTTGTCGTATTTCAATGTGCAGGTGAGAGGACTTCATCAGGCTCCCTGCGTAGAGCTTGGAACTACAGTAGCCTAGTACAGTACTACAAACACGGACTACAAGTAAAGAATCATTCTACTAAGATGAAGCGTGACTACGCATCGCCGTTGATGTCGATGCCCTCTGAGGTGGCAATAGGAGTGAATCACAGTGACAATAGCGACGAAAACTCTTACGACGATGTTGAAACGGAGGAAGACATCCGCGTCAAATTCCCATGGGAGGACCAGGTGGACCACAACCTGGAAATCACATGCCGCCGGGTCAGCAGAAACATCCGCACATGCAACAACACCGTCCACTGCCACCGCAACAGCGTGGACCACCACCACCACCACAACATGGCGGACCACTGACGCAACAGCATGTAACACCGCCGCATCCCAACAACAGCAGCAACATCCGCCACCAGGACCGCCATCCCAGCAGCATCATCCTTGTATGCTTGAATTGCGTGTCGAAGACGCACTCATGTATTTGGACGACACCAACACGGATTTCAAGGACCGTTCCCGTGTCTACAATGAGTTTTGGGGAATTATGAAAAACTTTAAATCGCAAGAAGTAGACACGTCGGGTGTGATTTCCAGGGTCAGTAACATCTTTCGGGGCTACAACAAGTTGATTCTTGGGTTCAACACCTTTTTTTTCAGACGGTTATAAATTAGTTTGGCCGATTTGGAACGTCAAGAGGCTGAGTGACAGGCACAGGAACAACAACAACTGCAAGCGTTAAGAGACGAGCAACCACAGCAATGTCAAGGAAACAAGCAAGCGCCAAAATTTCGAAAGCAATTGCCTGGTCCTCAGGGGCAGAGACCACCACCACCACCCAACAGTGGTATGTCCATGGAAGTACAGTCACATCAGAAAGGACCCCGACGTATCCCACCACAGCAGCAGTAGTGACAGGGTAGGGATTAGTCGTATCATAAGGATTCCAGGAAGAAAGTAATACCACCGCAACAACAGCATGACATGCATTCGCATGCACCACAGCAATAGCGTGCTAAGACCAAATCGCCACCACTACCACAGCATCAACATTCACAACAGAAACATGCAACAGCGCCTCCACATCCCAAGCAAGCGCCACCGCCGGCCCCAGGGCCCAGGGCACCAACATCAGGCAGCCGAATTAGATCACGCCATTTCGTATGTGACGACCATTAAAAAACATTTCTTCAACGATACGAGTACCTATCATACTTTTTTTGAGATTTTGCATACCTATAAAAATGAACAACTTGGAATCAAGGAGGTTCTGGAGCAGGTGGCCCACCTCTTTCAAGATCATCCGGATTTGTTGAAGGAATTAACCTTCTTTCTTACCAACGCGGTCCAAGATCAGGCCAAGGAGCGGTTTCATCATGCGGTGGCCGATTCGGAATCTCGGAAGATGATGCAGATGGACCAGTATCACCAGATCATGGGAGGATAAAGCGCCGCAGCATCCCCATTACCTATTGCCAACAAGCCATCAAAAGTTTATTGACATGACTCGGACTAATGTTGGTGCCGCCGATGTGGAGACGACACGCAGGGCTGGTCGCAAACGTCAATTTGAGGGACAGTTGTAAGTTATAGTGGCACAGCAGCCCGAGTCGTATATCTACAATTCTGCCGTCGGACGTCAGTTCTTTGATTCAGCCCGCAAAGTGCTCTCTTCCTAAAGTCGTGATGGTAGTCAGGCCTGGGCCGAGTTTGTCAAGTTTCTGGACATGTATGCTCATGAGATTCTTTCCAAAAGTGAAATGCTTAATTTGGTGGAACCAATTTTGGGCAAGCAGAATACCAAGTTATTTGAAGAGTTCAAGCGGATTCTGGCCGCCGCCGGATCTGTCGGTGGATCTGCTCCAATGATGGAGGATTCGTGGTACTCTGTATCATTATCGGAAATTAATTTTGGTCGCTGCCGTCGTTCCACGCCTTCGTATTGTGCTCTTCCTCGTGACTATCCATCTCCACCCTGAAGTGATCGCAACAACGAGGAAGCCAAGGTCCTCAATGATGTTTGGGTTTCCCTGCCTGTTGGTAGCGAAAAGAGTTACACCTCTCGGCACATGCGCCGCAAAAATTATGAAGAGACTTTTTACCGATGTGAAGACGATAGATTTGAGATCCACATGGCGATTGATATCAATGAGTGTGTCTTGACTTGACTGGAACCAATCGCAGAGGAGATTGTACAGCTGGGGCTAGAGGAACTAGTGCCCTTGGAATTTGGATACAAGCCTCCAGCAGAGGGTGATGGAATGGGTGGAAAGTGATTCCAGTACACGTTTGACAATAATACTCTAGGAGTTATGCACCACAACGCGATTGTTAGTATTTATGGAGACAATGGGATTGAAATGCTGGGATTATTGGTCAATAACCCAACTGTGGCAATCCCTCTTGTCGTCCACAGACTACGCCAGAAGAATACATAACTGTGTGGCATCCGGGATCACTTGAAAATCCACTAGAAGGAGCTGGCCGAACAGAACTATAGTACTACAAGAGTTTGGAAAATCGTAGTCTCATGTGGAGGACAATCGATAAACGTGCAACAAGTACAAGAACGCTGATATCAGAGATCAAGGAGCGCGCCATTAATGAGGGGAGCAAAGGCAAGAAAGCTTTGCAACAGAAACTCGAGAAGGTGAAGGAGGAGCATCGAACCTTTTACGAAATTACCATGCGCGAGAATTTATAAGAGAACTTGGACTTGACCTTCTTTCCCAAACTTGATCGCATTCTTTTTACACCATATCTTGCCGTGGTGTATCACAATAACGCATGGGTACAATGCAAAGCCAACCTAATTGTTTCCTTTGTGCTTGAACGTGGACCGATATCGCCGACGAACAAATAACGATATCATTGACTGCGGATAGACTTGCTGGGACCTTGGTTTGGTTTGCTTGGCTTGCTCGGCTTGCTCGGCTTGCTCGGCTTGCTCGGATTGCTCGGATTGCTCGGATTGCTCGGCTTGCTCGGCTTGCTCAGCTTGCTCGGCTTGCCGCTCAACTAGATGCATTGACCGGCAGTCACTTACCAAGAATCGGCCGCAGCTCCACTTGCTGCTGGGACAGTGACCAGCGCAGCCATCATTGTGAGTGAAGAGGATGACAAAGAAAATATGGACGAAGGAATTTATGATGGCCGCATTGTGAGGGAAGAGCTGTACCAGGTCCAACCAACTGGTCCGAGTGGTGTAGAGTTTATGGACCATCATACATTACCCACCGGATCACACGTGTCCAGAATCTACAGAGAAGGCAAGATTTTCCAGTGTCATTGATCCGATAATGTCTATGCTGTCCTCCTGGATTTTGGTGCAAGGGGTTATTTGCATCCGGCGATAGTCCTCCGCATTGTTCTGCCAGTAGAAAAATCGGTGTAAAACCGTCAGCTACGCAACGAAGATTGTGCCAAATTGGCTCGACCGGGAGATCAGCTTTTGATTGGAACGCAGGGATTGTATCTCTTTTTCCGACTGCACCATATCTTGTTCCATCGATTGAATATCTCCATGAAGCTGGCGTATTGCATTGGTGACGACCAGAGTCTCACAACCATGGTGGAGCAAATGGAAATCTCTAATCCCAAAGCGAATTGTCGTCATTGATACGAGTCATATCTATTGTTGGTATATGGCCTTTTGAAGGGGGGGTTTGGGGTTGCTACGGAAGGTGGCAAATACGAAGACCGAGTCAGCAGTTTGCTTGGTCACGGTGCCTACAAAGTGGCAATCATGGACAAGCTGATTGCGTACATTTGGAATACTTTTAATTCCGTTGCACAAGATGATATCATGTAGAACCTTGTTCAAATGGATCAAATACACATGTATGTAGGTAGCTTTCAGCTGGAAGTCTTCCAGCAGGAGGCTGCTTATAAGAGTGATGGCAAAACCATGTATGCCTTTCAGCATTACCAGGTGCAGGGTAAAGACAAGTCGGTCTTGTACATCGAACATTTGGGAACCATTGATGACAAGAATAACGGCATTGTTGAGAACGTAGTGGAAGCGCCACGTGTTGAAGAAGCAATCAACAAGTGTCCCCGACATTCAGCCATTTTGTTTCTTCTCTTGGGGAATAAACACCCACAAAAACAGCAGCAGCTCTTAATATTTATACAGTAGCACAACATATACATATTACGCTCGTGTACAGTCATTATCTTGTATATCTCTATCGCATTACACACTACTACTGATACTGATATTACTATTACTTCTGACAGTGCTCGTTGGGTAATTATAACTCTATGAATTAATAACGTACGGGACTTGCTTCGTTTTTCTAACTGATCGACGGTTTGGGTTGGGTTGGGAGCCAAAGTGCACGAAGGTGGTGCTAGTCGTAACTGGTTTGTCATATTTGTTGTTCTTGTTTTCAATCCACCCATGACTCGAATCGCTCCCCAGGCAAAAGTGATTTCGCACAGGGGGGATTGGTACTTTAATAGGTGTTGCCGGTAAAGCCATTTGAAATGACGCCGCCAGGACAGCCAGGTTTGGTCTCACATATCCCACCAGGAAACTCTATGTAAAAGTTGCTTCCATCGACACTCTCTTGGGTGGGGTTTTGATTAAAAAAAACTATAACCGCTGACATAAAGGCACCATGAACTACGGACAATGTATGTGTCGTAATTTTAAGTTGAATCCTCTTGACGGGAGCTACTCTCCTTATGGGAGGTTCACTACCTATGGAGGAGTCGCCATTGGTCGAGTGATTGGTAAATCACTCTGACCAAGTTGAACCACTCTGGGTTCTTTGCATACAATTGCGATATTTCCCTTCACCACTTACGCTACGATTCAATAGTATTTGATGGGGTGGAGGCGGTGGCTGAAATCGTCCTCATTAGTTTGGTGGTGGAGTTAGTGGCGGTGGTGGCAATGGAATTTTTTTTGATATTTGTTGCCTTTCGGTTTGAATTTCGTGTTGCTGGTATTTATGATGGTGTTTATGGGGTGTATGATGATGTGGTTGGTATTGGTGACGTTGGTAGTGGTGTTGTTGTTGCTGCTGCTCTTCTTGGGATTGAGTAATACTTCCATCACTGTGACCCAAGCCTCCAATTGTTGGGGCAGAGGCAGTTGCTTCTGCTGCTGACATGGGGTCCTTCAATGGATGCGGCACCTTCTCTTCCGAGTCCGTCTCCAATAGTTCCTCTTGTAGTTCCGGTTGCCCTTGAAAGTAACTGGCATTGTGGTTTTTTTAATGCCGTTCCCATTAGAACTACCACTAACACAAACATTCTTGCTACCACCACCACTTCCATTACTATTGTTTCTGCTGGAAGAACGCACTTTCTGTTGTTCATTACTTACACACGTGGTCGTTGAAGCCTTTGGTAGACGATGCAGGTACCCTGTCCCGAGTCCATGCCCAACAACCCACTCCCATCCCAATCAGTGTTTGGCATGAATTCCACCACCCAAACCATACCGGTCACATAATTGTACACATACATATCCATGACGGTATCTTCATTATGATTTAACAAAACAGCTAGTGTCGAGACATCATCCAAGGTTTGCGAGACAGTCCCCAAGAGAAAATCATGTTCAGGGATCAAGTCTGCCACAGCCGCGGGGGAGGTGAAATCCACTTGCAGGACACGACTCAAGCGCTTCTTGGCGCCCAGATAGTTGTCAAAGTGAATCGTCACTCCCAACAGGCCAGTACCGCCCCATGTATCGCTAGGGATGAGTTTGACAAAGCGCTCTTTTTGACTTTTAATATTCCAAACCACTGTGCTTATTGAGATGCGTGATACGAGAATAAAAGGGATGTCGTGAATATACGAGGGAAATAAAATTAACAAGTAATGACAACGAATGAATCCATCCATCATCGCGATGTACAGCTCCTTCCTTCCTGGATTTCAACTTACAACATTTCATTTCCAATCCCTTGTGCTCTTGTATGACTGCGGTCAAATCAACATCATCGTATTATTTTCCATTCACCAAACCTTCGGCACCCCCAACAGCATTTAACCATGACAGCCAATCACAAAGTCAAGAAAGATGACCAGGCCTGATGTGCTCCCCGGCGAGTGCGGTTGCACACCCAAGACGCGGTACCCAAGGGTATTCGAACCACCAAAGGGATCCATAGTATCATACATAGTGTCATTCGTGTTGTGATCGCAGTTGGAAACCGAGTTAACCATAATGAATACATGGAGTGTATTGGAGATTTATGAAAGTAGCTAGATTGGATTGGATTGGATTGAGAGTGGGTGGAGTTCCTAGTCCAGCACCTTAGCAAAAGTTACAGTTACTAACAGGGAATTATAGTCAACGATGAGATGGTGGATGCGATGGTATATGGCATATGATGGCTTATAAGATATCTTTGGACGTCTTTGTGAATGGTCGGTTGGTGTGGCAACTAACTTCTATGGTATCGGGTGTCATGTGTCATGCATTGGTGGTGCAGACATTTTACACAAGGCTTATAAAGTGCGGTTGGGCAGGCTTTTTACGTTTTAAAAAAGTTAAAATAAGTGAGTAAATGTCCTATTACAGTTACCTTATATAATAATGAATTATCTGGTACTTATTACTTAGGCAGAAAACTCAATATAAAATCTATACTTACTAAAAAGAGTCCGCGAGCATACATATTGTTTGGCTCACTGGGTTATCACGAATTCGCAAGCAAGGACGTTTTGAAAAATTTCCACATCGGTCGCCCAAAAATGAATCTATCATGTACCCGCGTCTGAATCTGAATATTGAAGAAAACACTTCCCGTGTCAATGTCGTTCAAAGGTTGGAATATGATCCTTCTGATCTGATCTCGAAGCATCCGTCGTTCGAGATTGTTCAATCTTCATCATTCGTGTTCATTTCGTAACACGACAGCCGTCCTTCATCCGCAGCATCTCCTACGTCCACCGGGTCTGAGAAGGGTATGAAGGATTTTTACCACAAGGAAAATTTGGAGGGAATGCTAATTTTGGGGAATTCTACAGTGGACTTACGGTGGGCAGGAGAGCAAAACCTGGATGAAGAAAAAGGCAGCCATCCCCACAACGACCCAAAAATGATATTATCTCACCTGAAACCGACGCCACAAGGTTAGTGACAGAGCACCAGCACCTGCTTCTGAGTGCACCTCACCACATCCCGCTTCCTCGTCTTGCGTTTGACCCTTCCTCTTACCCCACCTGCCTAAGACCTGGACGACAGCAACCAAAGGAGCAATGCGGATGATGTGGCCAGTATTTTTTCTTTGTGGAAGAGTCCGAATGCGGCCATGAAATGGAAACTTTGGCAGGGGAAAGGCACGACTCCGAGTGCACATAACCGGACATGTATGCGTATGTATTGCTTGATATGTGCCACACATGTCTTATATGAACATCCGGTATACCAGCATGACCGACTGGTTCGCACAACAAAGGATGTTAGTGCAGAGGAAATTGTAGTGAGTGACCCCAGAATCAACAAGGCCGCAACCAGGGTACCAACATCAACCCCGGAGTACATAGCCAGAGTGAACCTGGTTCATAAAAACGGTAATATTCAACATGAACACTATTCGGCAGGGTGGACACTTTTCATGGGCGACTCAAAAGATCAGGTACCACAATCGTGGGAGGAGTTGGTGTTGGATGTGTCTTCGACAACACTGGCATATATAGGAGAGACGGAAGAACTAGGTACATCACAAACGTAGGGTAAGGCTTTGGATCTCCACGACGAGGAGGTGGGACAAGAGAGTGAGTATGATGAGGCGGAGGAAACGACACAGTCAAAACGCAAACGGTCTGCTTCAACTCCAAAGAAATCGATTCTCCTTGAGGAATTTGAAGCGCTTCCAACCCACCCCCCCTATCCCACAAAGAAATGTCAATCCCCACCCGGCCCCTTTCCTCCTCGGGCATATTGTTCCAAGAAGCAGAAATGGAACAAAGGCACGGATAATCCTCCCCAACAGACGATCACTTCGTATTTCTCACCTATCCTCCCTGGCATTAAGAGGAATTTTGGTGGTCTTATCCCTCGCCAACTCAGCACCACGATTTCAGGAACCATCAAACTGGAAACCCAGCCCCCCGGAGAGACAACTAGTTTGGGGTCGAATAGTGACCACATGCAAAGGACACGCACCGACAGTGACAACGCGCGGGTTCCCCCACCAGACAACATACCCAGCCAACATTTTGGTGTAGACGATGATTTCTACAAAAAACGGGATGCAGAATTGGAGGAACACGATATCAATGAGGCCTGGGCCAACGCCGAAGATGTTGTTAATTGTTCCAACGCACTGGACCATGATGGTATCAATGAGAGTACGTTCAACGAAGGGTAATAGGAGAAGGACGCCGAGGAAAATGAAGATGGATGCAACAACAATGGCGCCAATAGGCAGGATCCCAGAATGGAGCACGGCAAAGGAAATCTTGGCGGTACGAGGGACAACCCATGGGATGCAGGCGATGATAGCTTGGTCAAGAACGACGTGCCGTCGGCGACCACATCAGCGTGTAACAAGGAAAAATTCCGACACCCAGTGGATCAAGGGAGGAGAGGGACAACAAGATGGATGAGGATGACAGAGACAACAACGACAACAACAAGGATAACTCTGGCAAAGGCGATGACCCCATGGGAAACAGCGGGGACAACAGGGGTGGTAATGAAAGCAAGGGTGCCATTAAGGAAGAAGGAGGTGACACCGGCATCGGGACTAATGGAGGAGGAGAGCCTGGGTGGGGGGGGATACCAACGTAGATGGAAAAAGGGACGGTGGGCACGGTGCTGACAAGAGCAAAGAGGATGAGGTCGAGGATCATGATGAGCGGGAGCAAGAGGTCAACAATGAGGAAAAACGCAACGAAGTCGTTTATGATGGAGGACGAGAAGAAGAAGAGGTTCAGGATGGCAACATAGGCAATGTCGTAATGAGGGATTTTGAGGAGCACCAAGGAAACGAAGGAGGAGGCCATAGGGCGAACGATAATGCAGGTGCAGAAGATAACTTGGATGGGGATAAAGGCAAGGGAACAGGGGACAGCGCTCACAACAAAGAGGTACCTGGCAACAGAGAAAATGGAGGAGGTGGAGGGGACCCTGGGAGAGGGGAGGTACAGGCAGGAGCAACCAAACCAATAGTCATTACTTTATTCATCAGGCTCCAGCGGCTCGGAGAGGAGGAACTGCCCAAGAACGTACAACAGTTCCTCCT
>JALLOR010000320.1:0-10830 GCA_036939395.1 Porosira glacialis
CGGAGGCTGAAACAATTCCCCAGAATTGTCAACATCATTGAAACGTGCCGACACCATCGACGCACTGTTGTTTGCAATCCTATCCCCAATCCCAAACGGAATTTTCAACAGATCCAGTACATTATCCAGAATGTTCACCGAGTCTGACACACCAATGCAACTCAACGGAAGGATAGTGGTCGGTGTATCGGTTGGGCCGGAAGTGGGGGTGTTAATCAGTAAATTGATCGGCAAGGTAGTGAGGTTATACGTCGACATTAATAGGACTCACAGTCGGTACACTCCTTGGACTGCATAGTAATACAATTCGTCGTCGGTGATGCCGTATGACTCACAGTCGGATTAGCATTTGGGTTTAGCTACGTGGGGCTCTGAAATGCGCTTGTCGCCACTTCCTCATCCTTGTTGCTGCCGTTCAGTGTTACCGAGTGAAACACCGAGACCTCCTTGTAGATGGGCCGACAGTGGAGCTGTCAGTTGGTTAATCGGTCGACATGTTATTGGGTTTAACTGTCGGCATGCGTACGATTTTTCGTTGGTGATGCCGTAGAGCATACAGTCGGTGCAGTCTTTGGAATTGTCCTGGGGTGTACACCGTGGGGCTCTAGTCGGGTTCACGGTTGTACTCCTCTAGATCAAACGTTATGGCTATTTAAAGTTCACTAGTTTAAGTTTATTTTAGCTAAGGTTGAGATACTTTATAACAAAGACTCTGTCCTCAAGTGGCACTTGTTGGAAGGACCTGGGGTTGCAAAAGGTACTGCGGGTATTGCAAAAGAGGATGTGGAGTGGTACAAAGTGTTCCCAGTGAGATTCAGTGGGCATGCTTCTCCTTGTCTACGTAGGAACTTAGTATTACAATTCGAGGGAAGCTACTTTTTTAATTTACAAGAAAAGTCGAGATCAAGAAAAAGATTCAATACGTATGTATAATTCACACCTCATGTCCCCTCCTTCCTACAGGGTTCTGGGGGGGTCGCTGGTATTGAACTTTGTTGTCGACGGCAGCGACAGCCATGAATGTCTTATCGTGGTGATCGTTGTGCTTCAAAGGCTTGTTCTTGGTGTCTGCCGGTGGCCACTGAGGAGCCTACATATGATCTACGTAGGACTTAAAAGACTCGATCGAGAAAGGGGTTTTATTATTTAGCCTCTATTTACAGAAGGTGGAGGTACATAGAGAGGGTTCATAGTATATCCAACAAAGGTTGTTAATACATGTTCATCAAAGAGACAGATACAAGAACAGCCAAGCTGAGATATACAAACTAGACATATTACTGGATTTAGTTGCTCCCCCTCCTTCAAGAGCAAAAAGTACACGGCACCACCAAGACAGGCACCAAAATTCTGAAAATTGTCCGGGGAAGAACCCGCAGCCGCAAAGCAACCGCAAAGCAACTCCAAAATGTGTATCAATTATTCCCGAGACTTTTTTGAATCGCATCCAACCTGGCCTCGTACTCCTCTCGCCACACCCTTGCATTGTTCGAGAAGGCGTCCGCAACGTCTGAAAAGTTATCGAGCTCGTCCGGCATGGTGATCGAGTCGCCGCCTCCGTCGGTTTCCTGCGGCGGGATGATAGCCTGGGCCGTTCCCAAATCGTTGTTCGTGAAGGAAACGACCCGATTCGCCAGGGGCCTCGAAGACCCCTCGGACCCCGTCGTCGTCGCCCCGAAGGCCGATGACGCAATGGCGGCGGCATTGGCGCGCCTCGTCGCGAACGACCTTGATGGCGCAACGGCGGCGGTGGACAGGATGGATGCGGACGTTCCCAGGCTGGCGCTTGCGACGCTCTGCGGACCCACGCTTGCGGTGGCCGTGCTCTGAACGGTGAGCGGACTCTGCGAGCGACTTCTCGGCCGATCGGGCTGAGCGGCATCCGCGGAAATATCAAACTGTTCGTCGCTGTGCAATCGCATCATACCGCGCGAGCGGGACGCCTCGGCGTCGTCTTCGACGCTCGGTTGCAGCGATTCGTCAACGGAGGTTCGTGATGAGTTTGCTCGTAGGATGGCAACACTTTCCCCTCCTCGTGTTGTTGCGGTAATTACGGTGGATGCCATTGTGGTGCTAGTGGCGTCTGTCTGTAAGCTTGACATTCCATCCATCTCGCCTCGTACGGCCCTCGTCGTAGCGCCTTGGTCGTTATTTCCCGGGGCTTGAATTGGATTCAGCAAGATCGATTCTAAATTTGAGATTCGGTTGCTCGAGTTCGGCGCTGTTTTAAATTTTAAATGGGGGACAGACGATCGTTTGATATGAGTGTAATAAATCACACGAGAGGTTCCAAAGTCTCTGATAAACTCGAACAATGGCGTGACTTACTCGAAGCCGATCCATCATGTTCGATGTGCTCGTCGTCGTCGTCGTCGACATCACCGTCCTCGGCACTGCTCCTGCTCCCTCCGTCGTCCTCGTTCGCAATATGCCCCGTCGCACTTCCAGTATCAATGTGCTGATCGAAATCACCGGCCGTAACGGCGCTCGCAACGCTTCCGCCGGACCTCGTGACCACGGCAATGTTCGCCGGACCCCCCACTCGACTCGGGCCCGCAATCGCAACGGAAAGGGCGTGCAGGCCATTGCCGAGAGTATCCAACTCCTCGAACGAGTCGACCTCCTCGTCGATTCTGTCAGTTGACATGGGAGCGGCAGCAATCGGAGGAAGGCGGTCGGTGATGGCGATGATTCCGCCCCCTCCCACCATGCCCGGTTGGTGACGACGTTGGCGATGGGCCTCTCTGCGATCGACCTTTGCCTCGAGCCGGAGTAGCTTGAGTTCCATCGCTACCATGGATTCGCTCTGGAGAAGAAGCTGGGAGTGGAGCCGCGCTTCGAGCGCGTTTCGCTTTGCTTGTTCTTGCAGTACCATTTGGACAACTATAATGTGAAGCAAAATCGTGGAAATATAAACATGTGAATAAGTTCTGAGTCTTCAAGCCTTGGAAAAGAAACGAAAAAGATCAGAAACAAACACAAATGAATTATCAAAGATACATCATCTCTCACCCCTCTCCGAGTCGCGCCGATGCGTCTCACGGAACTCCCCCAGCTGACA
This sequence comes from Porosira glacialis, assembly GCA_036939395.1. Lineage (NCBI taxonomy): Eukaryota > Bacillariophyta > Thalassiosirophyceae > Thalassiosirales > Thalassiosiraceae > Porosira > Porosira glacialis. Next base: position 3,062 of record JALLOR010000320.1, read on the forward strand.
CTCGTAACTATTCCGAAAATCGGTAATGGCTCGCAAGATGTGCGCGTTCGACACCGATTCGCCCACCGGAACCGTGTGTGTTTGTACCGCCGTCGGAGTAGGAGTTCGGTACCCCCTCGTCTCCCTCAGCGCCGAAGGCCGGGGGTTGCGGCGCTGCGATCCGTCCCGAAGGATGCCCACCTGTTGGGCGGACGATGGTATCGCCGCCACCGGTCGCGAGGGCAGGGACGAAACGCTTCCTCCCGGCGTGGTAATGTCGTCCATCGCTTCTTCTTCGTCGTCGTCTTGGTCCCTTTGGCCGTCGTCGCCGGCGGTCGTGAACGTGGCGACGGTCAAATCGTCGCCGAGGCGCACCGCATCTTCGGTAACTCCGGATGCGATGGTGATGGATCCTCCTCTTCTCGGGGTTGTCGATTCGTCCTCCTCGCTTACCCGCATGGACTCCGGAATGCCGTCGACAACCACGGAGCGATGACTGTTGCTGCTCATGTTCATGTGAATGTCCCCGACGTGTTCGCCTCCCGACCGTATCCGCTGGAACGAGCGCGGCTCCTGCTCAAAGGTCTCCGTTTCGTGGATGCTGACAAGGTCCCCCATGGTGGTCATGGTGGCGAGCGACGCCACCGACCGATCGTCGTTGTCGCGGTTGTCGCGCATGGCGCTCCGATTGTAGGACGATAGGATGGGCTGCGGATCGCCGGCGGTCGTTAGGGTGAGCGAGGCGACCGATCCATCGTCGGCGCGCAGGGCTCGGCTCGTCACGCCGCTTACTATTGACGATCCGCCGCCCCCTCCGGCAAAGGTGGGTATTTGGTCCACGACTTCGCGAATGCCGCCGCCTCCCGCGGTGGCCGCGGTGGAGAACGAGGCGACCGACCCGTCGTCATCGTCGGTTCTTACAGCCCGATTCGTCACGCCGGACGCCACGGAAGCGCCGCCACCGTCTCCGCCAGCAAATGTGGGTATGCTATCCACGACTTCGCGAATGAACGATTAAGTCGTCGGGTCTCCGGCTGTGGTTGCCGTAGCAAAAGACGTGCCAGATCCGTCGTCATCGCCGACCCTGACGCCTCGGTTTGTCACGCCCGACACCACCGAAGTTCCGCCTCCGCCAGCAAAGGTGGGAATGCTGCCCACGACTTCGCGAATGATTCCCCAATTGGTCGAGTAATCTCCGGCCGTCGTAAACGAGGCGAGAGAGCCGTCGTCGCCGGCGTCGGTCCGAAGAGCTCGGTTCGTAACGCCAGATACCACCGAAGTTCCACCACCGCCTCCTCCGTCAAAAGTGGGAATCTTGTCCACGACTTCAGCATTGCCTCGGTTTCTCCGGCAGTCGTGGCGGTAGCAAACGTGGCGACCGTTGAGTCATCTGGGGCGCCCACGGCATTCATGGTGGTACCAGACACGATGGACGCTCCCTCCGCCTCCGCTGCACCTCCGCCATCGCCTGGAACGCTGTCAACGACGTTATCTACAGTTGGCACTCCGCCCGCGGTCGCCATTGTCGCCCAAGTAGCGATCGATGGATCGTCTCCCATCCTCACCGCATTGCCGGTCGCGCCGGAAACTGCACTCCCTCCCACCCGCCCCGGCGAGATCGGGGTTTTGTCGACCACGTTCTGAGAATTCATACGTGCAGTCGCCACGGTATTCCACGTGGCGGTGGATCTATCGTCTCCGAAGCGAATGGCGTTGTTGGTGGTGGGAGAGGCGACGGACGCGACGGACTCCGGCGGTGCCTGTTCGTCGAAGGAGGGCACCTTGTCCACCATGTCGGGAATGCCGCCACCCCCACCGAAACCGAAACCGCCACCAGCGGTCGTCATGGTCGCGAAGGTGACCACCGACGAATCGTCTCCTGGTCGCACGGCATTGTGAGTAATCCCAGCGAAGGAAGCCTCTTGAGCGTTCCTATTCAACGAGGAGGGGAGCCTCTCCAACACATAGCCAGCGTTGGCAGGGGGGACGCCTCCGATCCCCCCGGCGGTGGTCATGGTGTTCCACGTTCCCACTGACCGATCGTCGCCTCCCATTGTTTCCGCCGTTCGATCCATCGCGTCGGCACCGTCGTGAGTTTGCTCCGAAATGGGCGGAATCCTGTCCACAACGGCGGCCACCAAGGCGGCCGCCACGGCGGGACTTCGCCCGTTCGTCGTCATGGTGTTGAACGTGGCCACGGATAGGTCGTCTTCGAATTTGACAGCCTGCTCTGTAGCTACAGAGGCAACGGAGGCGTTGCCATAGACGCGTTCCGAAAAGGAGGGAAACCTGTCCACAACGGCAGGAACACCGGCGTTGCCGTTGGTGGTCGCCGCGGTGTTCCAAGTGGTCACGGATCGGTCGTCTCCCATCCGCACCGCGTTCTGAGAGGTTGGCGAAGCGATGGAGGCTCCGGTCGGCGTAGAGGGCACCTTATCTACCATGTCGGAACGGCCGCCGCCGATGGAGGTGCCACCTCCGAACCTATCCCTACCATTGCCATTCCCATAGCCGTCCGTCGTGGCGAAGGTGACCACGGATGCATCGTCTCCCAGTCGCACGGCGTTTTGAGTCGTACCAGAAATTGATGAAACAATTGCAGAAGGCCGATCCGAAAAGGAGGGGACCTTGTCCAGTACGTACGGACCAGGGGGGGGGACGATGGAGGTGGCCATGGTATTCCAAGTGGCCACCGACTGATCGTCCATCGCGCGCACCACGTGGTCGGTCGTGCCCGATCGCACCGAACCGCCGCCGCGAACGCCGACGGGGATCTTGTCCACCACGTCCTTGACGACAGCGACGCCTGCGGCGTTCCCAGTCGTCATGGTGTTCCACGTGACCACGGATTGGTCCTCCTCGAATTTCACAGCAATATCCGTCCAGAAGGACACGATGCTGACCCCGTGCGAAGTACCACTACCACGTGCCACGGAGGAGGGGAGCATGTCCACGAGGACGCGGTTTCCACCAAAGCCGCCGACGTTGGATCCCTCTTCGGTCGTTGCGGAGGCGATATCGTCGTCGTCGTCCATCATGACCGCGGAGTCACCCTCCACGTCCCCGTCGGAGCTCCTTTCGTCGTCCTCGTCCCCCTCCATGATGCTCATGGCGTCCCCCATCGTGGTCATGGTCGCGAACGTCGTCACGGTGTTGTCGTCGTTCCCCATCCTCACCGCACGGTGCGACACCGCCGAAGACACTTGCGACGCACTGCCCGTTCTCGACGAAGAAGGACCTCCCTGGGCGTAAGTGGAGAGAATCGGCCCCCCACCCACGAGGATGCCTCGCGGCGGCTGCTGCGGTGGCTGAGGCTGCCTGCTACTACTCGGTTGGGGAGGACACCAGTCCACGGCCCTCATGGCCCTCGCTCCTCCTGCGCTACTTCCCGGTCTTCCGCGACCGGCCGCCGCCACCCGGTACTGTTTGTGGCTGCCATTTTGAGTCGTCAGAAGCGTATCCATGCGCTCTTCCTCTTCGCTGTCTTTGCTTTCTTCGCCGACTGTCGCGGGCAGTTGCATGTGTCGTTGTAGGAGGAGGAAAAAGTAGGAACGATGAATAAAGACGTTGGTAAAAACACAGTTAGGAAGAAGACAGCGATCAAAATTCCAAAGATACCCAGCAAAAGAAGCAAAAGAAAAGGCAAACAGATTCAAAATTATCAGCAAGAGGGATCCCTACTGTCGAAACGCTTCCTCGAACCAAAAAGGAAAACCTTTTTTGGGGCGCAAAATAAAACTACATTCCAACAGGTGCATCTTCGGCCCTCGCGGACCCTTAAAAGTTGAGACGAAAGAAAAAGTAGGAAAGTCCAGGTCAACTCGCACCCGAGCCAACACTCCCGATGCTGGTGCAAAGTGCAGACGCTGAACATAAGGCAAGACGCCCTTACGAAGGCATCGTAGTGTGTGTCTCGCCTTATGCTCCGCTTCTGCAGTTTGCAGCAGCATCGGGAGGGGAAACGAATGCTGGCTCGGGTGAGAATCGACCTATTTTTCAAACATTTTCTCCAGCTTTTCTACTTCTTTCCTTTGATTTGTTTCCGTTTGTGTTACTCCCCAAGGCAAATGTCAACTCGCATCCAACCTGCACCAAGTGCTATTCCTAGAAACCCGCAACAGAAACACCAGGCTTAAAAAGGCAAGGCAGACGGAACTGAACTGACAAAGCCCATGAATCCGGCTCATAACATTTCAGGGATATCGTCAGTGTGAGTCGTCTTATTCTTGCCTTTGTCATCTGTCACGATATCGCAGGAGGTAGGTTCCGTACGAATTTACCTCATTGTATAGACTGATTCCACGCTCTTTCGCAGCTTCCTCGTGTCCGTTCCTAGCCAGGTAACTCTCTTATCCATAAAGTTCGACACGCTCGCAGCACGACCAAGGCAGACAAATGATTCACATTAAAGATCAATTCGAAAGAGTGACGAACTCCTCCTCTTGAATGTGGCGATATTTTCCCAGCGTCGAGAAATAGTTTACGAAAGAGCGCCAATTCAAAAAAAACGAAATAGAACCGAGAAAGAAAAAGTCAAGGGTCGGAAAGGAAACAAGGTATTAGGCTCCCTCTGTCCCCCCTCCCAGAATGAGCTCCAGCGCCGCATACGTCTCACAAACGAACGATATCGTTTTCCATATAAAAGCAAAAAGACCTTGAAAGGTTCCCTCTTTCTCTGTTTATTTCTTTTTGCAATTTGCGGCAATGCGTTTTGCAAAATGTCGTCGTCGAGATGATCATCTTGGATGATCATCTCGATTGCCGTAGAATTTCTGTTCGTTGATCCGGGGTCTCCCCCTCTTTTTCGTCTGGAAGCATTTTCTCGAGTAATAATGTTTTTTTCTGGACCCTTTGTGCCTCTTCCTGGGAGAGGTGGACATTGCTGTGGCCGGTTCTTTCGCGGATCCGACCGTATATCTATGGATCCATGCAGCACCGGCGGCGAGGCTGGCGTTGTGTCGCGGAAGTCGAAATGTCGAATGAAAAAAAGTGAAGAAATCGCATCTCGTCCCGATTTCAAATTTCAAATTTCACCGCGCCGCTTTTTCAATCTTCAAATTTCACCGCGCCATTTTTTTCAACCTCCAAAAAGCGCACCCACAAAAATATATCATGATGGAAGTTTCCAAACCGCACTTACCTGCCGAGCGATCCCCACCTCCCCGATTGCGCGGAGTGGAAAGAAGCGACGAATGCTCATCCTCCTCATCATCCTCATCCTCCTCCTCCCTCACCGCCACGAACCCATCGAGCACCGCCGGAGGCAACGGCGACGCCGCCGCCCCCCTCCACCCCCGCACCACCCCCGACCCCGTCCTCAACACCGGCAACTGCGACGGCCGCCCCTCCACGGAATCATCGTCCTCATCCTCCTCCTCGTTATCGGACAGGAGCGAAAATGCCTCGCTGTTGCCCGATGTCAGGTTGCTGTAGAGGCTCATCATGGAGCTGCGGGTTCCGATCATGGCCCCGCTCATCGTTCTGCTGTTGTTGCGATCGCCATCGTCGGTGTGGTCCTCGGTGGTGTTCCAGCGCCGTTTGTGGATTACTTCGACGCCGTCGACTCCGGCTTCGGCAACGTCTTCTTGTTCTCGTTCGTGCATGGCGCTTCCGTCCCCGTTATCGCCGTTGCTGTAGTCTTCGGAGCGATGGCTGCCGGTGCCGCTGCTGCCTCGATTGCTCGTCTTCATCGTCGGCGATCGTTCCCTCGGACCCACAGTGGTCTCCATCATCTCGCTCGTCAGTGGAAGTTGCGGCAAGTTCGACTCATCCCCCTCACCCCCCCGGAACAAATCGGACGACGGTCGCGCCACGGGAGTCTTCTCCAATTCGAACGGCGAATCGACCTCCCTGTCTTCCCTGTCCGTCCCTCCCATTCCTCCAATGCCTCCCGCTCCTCCACCGATGCCTCCGAGATTCACGTCCGATGTGAGGATGCTAATGTCGGCATCGGTATCGACGCTGGCGCTGCTGTCGTGGTGGGTAAGCAGCCGGGAGGAACTGTGGGCCGCGGAGGCACCCGCAGCGGCGGAGGAGATTGATTCGATGGAGGTGGCGGAGGATGAGGGGGGGGGTGGGGTCGATGGGCAGGGGGGGGTATCGACCGTGCCGTTGGTGGNCTCGACATGACGAGGAGATATTATTCACTATGCGGCTTTTGTTATTTGGGCTATTTGAGACAAGGCGCAAGAAGCGGTTTCTTTGACCTGCACTGACACGCCTGACACTGCATACACTGAACCCTCTCTTAACCCTCTCTTTAACATTCAGCTGGGAATTAGTATGTTTTCTCCATCTAGTCTGGTGATATCAGTAGAGCAGGATGCGTATCTTCCCATGATCGATGCAAGATCCGAATATTAAAGAGAGCACTGACCAAAGCACTGACCCCGCCTTTTGCTTGGCGGGCTTGCCCCCGCATTGCAATGAGAAGAGCCGATGAACCAACGGAAATCTTTAGATGCTCAAGTTTTACCATAGTTTAGTACGTAGGACCTAATTCATTCAAGTAATAACGCTCTTCTTTTTTGTGTAATTTGACAAAATTGCTTATTTATTTCAAACGAGACCGGCTCGTGTACGTAGTCATAATTTTGTGGCACTAGCTCTATCAAGTATCAAGTAGTATACAGTAGGCATGTATATTAGAATTCCTTCTGACTGATTATTATTCAGGATATTCTAAAAAAATTCATCACATCTTTATTACACATGTTACTTGAAATTTAAAAGAAAAACTACTTTATTGCTGCCTCTTTGCATTAGGCATTGCTCAACCTGATTTTCATATCCTAAAAAAGATAGTAAAGTAGCACATGTCTGTAGATGGAGCTTATTTTTAACTAAATACCATCAGTATTCATTAGTAAAATTAAACTCCAGTAAATTTCCAATTTCAAACTGAATTTTCTTTGCAAGAAACCACAATATGTGTTTCCCTCTTGAGAAACATTTGTCAAAGTACACCTAAAACCAAAAACTTGAATCATAACATAAATTTTGGATCGATTCACAAGTTTTCAAGATTATTTCATAATTTAACCTGTGAATATAAGTTTTAATATGCATCAATTCTTTAGATAGAAATATTTATTACTGTCAAGGTCCAAGGTGAATCATTTTTTGGGGTTCCAATCATCGTTTGTTTTTAATTAAAGACATTGGGCATCCACCTTTATTATAGTATGGAAAACATACATCGTAATGCTCAAAAATTGCTGTATACTTGTGTAAGTATACTTTTAAAATAAGTATGAATTCCCCTTGGGAAATGAGGTACAAGTTGGATGCAAGTATGTATTCTACCCAGTCTACGTACTAGAGAGCAATTTCCTGGCTGCACTTCAGCTAAGTTCGCCACGTAATTTATCCGCGCATTGGGAAGGGACCCATATCGCACGCCCAAAAATCCAAACAATTAACTACGCGAAATGCTACAGTACACATTTTTGCAAACAAACGAAACAAATGTTACCATGAATAACATCTAGAAAAATAAAATAATCATCTTCTGAAGTAGCAACTTTCTGATAAAAATCAATATGACAAGCGAGGAAAGCTAGCAAAAATAATTAGCAAATTTTGGGAAATGCGACTGTATGGTATCATCACTTACGAGACTCCAAAGTGACCTATTGGAATTTTGCTCAGCGCATTGTTAAAATGTTGAATCTTGCTAAAGTACCAGAAAAACAAATAATAAAGCATTGTAAGCCGTTATCATTATATTGTGTCTTTTAAGGAGGCCTCCTTCCATTGGACGCATGCTTTCACCGCCACTATGGGTACCC
>JALLOR010000321.1:0-10769 GCA_036939395.1 Porosira glacialis
CTTTGGAGCCCCTTTGCCATGAGAGGAAGTACAACAGGACATATCAGAGATTACACAAACCTAATTCATTAACCATGGATAATCCAAAATCAAGTGGGAAAATAAAAAATAATCAATATTGAAGAAAATAGTTAACCCTCATTTTTAAATACTCCACTTTTCCAATTGCCCCTTCCGTAGATGTTTCTGGAGCAAGTTTGTGTGCGCAAGCACCTTTTTTAAACACCATCAACACCCAAAACTGAGGTGTAAAATTGAAACAGTTTTTTATAATTAACAATCAATCCAGCTGTAGCCCACAAATGTGAATTCTAAGAGTTGTTTAATAAAAAACTTGTACTGTATTTATAACCTACAGCAAGTATGATAATAATTATTACCAACATCCCAAAGGTACCTGGTAAATTTTCATATGAACCAGCTTCTAGTAGACACATATAAAAATGTGCATACAAGTACAGTAGAATCAATACAAAAAAAACCAAAGGTACAATTCACATCATATGAACCATAATGCTTATACAGCCATACAGTGACAACAACCAGAAGAGATGTTGAATAAAGCATGAGTTTTCTCCCAAACATTCGGCACATGCGTGCTCACGAAATAGTTTTGGCTATTTTGTATATTATAAACCGTGTAAGTGCAAAAACCATTTAGTGACGAATGTTAAGGAGAGGGTATAGTTAGTTTTAACACGTTGGCTGAGGCGAAGCAAAAGGTCTGATTGGAGTTTCATTTAAACGTAGTCTTTTTTGGTGTATCTATGGTATTATTGGTATATAGTTTGTCTAAGTATTATATTTATAAACGTGCCATTATACTACTTGATACTACTTTTATCTAGTTCAAGCGATACTTGCTTGAATGCGAAGCTACAGTACCAGTAATTACTGGTCTTTTACCTACGTACAGATATGTGCCGTAAAAACGCGAGTTTGGCCGGCGATCGAGCCGTAGATTAATAACTCTGTATTACCCTATGCCCTACAGTACTGTATGTTGTATGGACCGAGCCGCGTGGTATTTACGTAGAGTCACGTACTGAAATGCGTAGGACCAAGTATATGAAAAGCTCAACGTTAAATACCTGGTAGGTTTTGTCCCGTTCGAGTACTTACGAATCCGGTACAGGGCAAACGTTTCAGAAAGGGTCGGTTGAAAGTTCAAGATTTTATCTCCCCCGCCGAAATTACGCTACTACTACAAGCAGCACTAATTGTACCTAATCGTATGTAGTTAGTTGGTAAGCGACGTGCGCACAGAGCGCGAGAGACGGCCTGTTGAAAAATTAGATCTGTACCAGACACGTACTTACTAATTTACGTGGAGAAATTAAGAATAAAACATACCAGTGTTTACGGAGGGATAAGGTATAAATATGCATGTTACCGCATCACCAACTAGCACACGCAAATCGAATCCCCAACAACCTGCCGGCAATAGCCAGTTAGTTTCATGCTCCATAAATAAAAGAATGAAAGCACCAGAAGCCCTAGCGATTGAGCCATGCCATGGGGCCGTGAGTCTTCTCCATTGTGGACAAGCAGCCCCCTCCTGTTGAAAAGAGCGCCAGCGGCGGCAGCGAATCGTTTGAGCGCGGGTCGCCTCGTGAGCGCGGGTCGCCCTCCTCCGCCGCCATCGATGCTACACCCCTTTTGAACGTGCCTGGGATGCATGCCTCTGTGGTCGCAGTGGCGCTCGCCTCTGCCTACCTACGCAAGCACGCCTCGTTTTGGACGTTTGGGGGTTCGTCTTTGAAGGGAGAGAAGAGGCGTCCCCAACGACGAATCGACGACTCGACGCTTCATCGACTTCGAGGCCGACATTGGAGGCGTCCCCTTCGACGAATCCCCCGCCGTCATCCGTTGCAACACCGAGCTGCTAACCTCCGCCCTGACCCACAACGTCACCAACGCCACGTTCCGCATCCCCCCCAAAACCTTCCACTTCTACAACGGAATCGTAAATCGTAGGCGGAATCCCCCCTGACGCTCATGACGCCCTGCGACGCCACCGCGGCCACCATTCGGAAGACGCGGCTTTGGAATTGTCGGCGCTGCGAAACTCGGTCCTCATCTTCGACGGCAAGTTGAAGTTCGACAAGTACATGCCCGGGAGGACGCGTTCAAGGACAACTTGGGGCGGTCGATTTAAAAAATTCAGCAGACTATCTACTAGTTCCTGTACGGAGAGTCAGTATTCCTGTGGAAGAAGTAACGGTCATAATTCAGAAGCCTTCTCCGCGCGGAGGAATACTGCACAGTCTCAACAACATGATACAAGTACAGGTGCCGGGTACAAGTAAGTTCATGTAATATGATGAAGAGAGAGAACTTCGTCGCGTCTGCATGCCATCGCATGGTCGATCGACGACACTCAACACTCACCCAGCACGTCACCGCTCACCGCACCCCTAAATCGCTTCCAAAGTGGACTAGACCCTGGCTAGATACTGCATCTTCATCTACTAAGCGAGTACAAGTAGAATAGAATAGAACACCACAAAATCATCTGCGACTACAAAAAAAAGGCCATGATCATGGGCAAAAGCAAAAAAAGAAGCAGGAACGAGGATATTGCCGATACGAAGAAGGAGAAGGAGAAGAAGAAAAAGAAGAAGAAACGAACGAGATCATCGGACCACACCTCCTCCTCTATCTCCGCTTCCGAAATCCCCGTTGTTTCGTGCGGTGTGCCGGAAAGCGACTGTGTACCAGCTGTAGCTGCGTCCGCCGCCACACCCACCGTCGAACCCTCCGCCACATCCGCCGCCACATTTGCCGCCAATCCCGTTACCGCGTCCACCGTCGAGTCCGCCACAGCCGTTGTTACCCCACCACCGTCGTGGTCCGTCCATGACTTTCACCACACAAATCAAGAGAATGACGACGACGGCAACGACGACGGGTCGGACGGGCCATCGTCCCTTCCACCCCTGGTCGAAATCGGCAGAACTCTCGCCCGCGGAGTGTTGCAACGAATGGCGAACAAGCACGGAAAACGCAATTCGGCGGAGGCGGCAACGATGACTCCTTCGCCGATCCAATTGCAGCTCTGGCCATCGCTGCTCGAATTGCTATCGTCGCCATCGCCATCGACGTCAACATCATCATCGGTGGTACCGACGGCGGTGGTAGGAATTGCACCGACCGGAAGCGGCAAGACCCTGGCATTCGTCGTGCCCATGGTGGCATCGTGCGTGCGCTGGGCGATGGAGGCGGAGGAACCATCCTCTAACCTTCAGTCTAATTCAAGGACGAGGGTCTGCGGCCTCATCCTCGCACCCACGCGAGAACTGGCCTCGCAGATCTCGCGGGAGACGAAGCGGGCCGCCAAGGTGGCGAATGGAGTGCTGTATCGAAGGGCCAAGATGCGGAGGAGTCGTGAGGGTGGCGAGGAGGACGAGGAGGAGAAGAGGATTGTCGCATCGGCCAAGGTGGAAACCGTGGCGGTGTACGGCGGAGGAAAGACGCGGAAAAACGACGCTGCATCTCAGATTTCGTTTCTGCGGAGAGGTGACGACGCTGGCGACGATGCTGATAACGATGGCGATGGCAATAAGAAGTCGGTCTCGCTTCGTGCGCTCATCGTGGCCGCCACTCCGGGGCGATTACTCGATCTGCTCCAGCGAAAACTCGACGACGACAAAGACAGCGAAAACAAAGTCAGCGATAACAAAGAAGGCGACGACGACACGAAACACGACAATGTACAAACGGTGGCATCGCTCTTCCGAAACCTAAACGCAATCGTCATCGACGAGGCCGATCGGATGGCGAGTAATTCCGACCTCAGCGTGCAGATCGATGAGATATTCGACATTCTTCGAAAGGAGAGGGAGGGGAGCGGTGGCAGCGACGGTGACAACGAAGTAGATTCGTCAAACCTTACTACTGGAAGCCCCTCGCTGTGCCTCGTCTCGGCAACACTGCCCGAAAAGACGAGGGAAAAGTTAAATGAGTGGATCGGCGGCGCGGCACGGCCGAGGATGGAGGTGCGGGTCGATCACGATGTGGGAGCGAGTAAAGGGGCAAAGGTAGACGCAATTGGGGCTGCGACGCCCAAGACTTTTAACGGCGATGGAGGCCCTGTGGATCAGGATGCCGAGGAGGTGGGAACGAAGGCGAAGGGGGGTTCCGAGGATGGGGAGGGCGGAGATACACGGCAACCACCATGCGCAAATGATGACCGAGTTGTATCTGCCACTGGCACCGACGACGCCGCGGACGACACAAAAGACGGTGATGCCACCCTCACCCTCACCAAAGATACCCACGACGACGAAGAAGACAACGCCATCGTCCATACGAACCTGGACGATCTGGCCACCGTCCCCCCGCACGTCGTCCAAACATTGCACGTCTGTGCATCGCACAAGAAACCCAAAAAATTGATTGCGACGCTTTGGAAAATGTATCCCAACAACGGCGGTGGAAGAGGACGGGCGCGGGGGGGGGCAGAAGTCGTGCATTGTCTTTTTTGCCAAGATTAAGACGCTCATGTATGCGGCCAAGCTGTTGGAGGCGGAAGGTGTGTCTATAAAAGTTGGATGGATGTTGTTTCCTTTTTTTTGAGGGTAGACCGATGAAGCCAATGGTGGAAAGAAGACTCTACTAGGATTTCTTAGGAACTTTCGAGTGGTGTCGCTGGGTTGGGGCGCGCGGAATTTCGCTCCACGTTTTTGCGGAGATGTCATGTTATTCACGTTGTGAAGGATTTGCAGCCGACAATTCCTGCAGTGAAACGCACTTGTTTCTAAAATATTCCTCACACCTTTTTACCCTGCTCCTTTGCTTTGTATCGTTTGTTTCGATACGTGTTGTTTTGGTTTCGTTGAACAAAATTCAGGACTGAAGCATGTCGAATTGTACGGCACGCTCGCCCAATCACTGCGTGAAAAGAGACTTCTTGATTTCAAGGCCGGTACGTTGATTGTGTTTGAAAATGTTTGCTCTTCTTTTCGACCCCGTTCGCCCATGACAATGAGCGACTAGTGACGGGAGTGCGTCTCTTCATTCTGCCGAGATCAAATGTCATTCTGCCGAGATCAAATGTTTTTATCGGGGTGATTTTCTTTTCTTCTCCTTCCTGCTGACTCAATACATTCGCTCCATCGTCGTTATTGCGCCCACTTCTCTTTTGAACTATATCTCACGACTATTCAAAACAAACGAACGGCATGCACGACCACTTGTAACGAAATATCTCTACACCCACCATAATAGGAAAAGTACCCATCCTCCTCGCCACCGACGTCGCCGCGCGCGGAATTGACATTGCCGGTGTGCACTACGTCGTCAACTACGACTTTCCCGGATCGTTGGAACAGTACGTTCATCGGTGCGGCAGGGCCGGAAGGAAATGGGCGGCGCGCAACTACGACCCCGCTGCCAAAAAGAATGGAGGCAGCGACGATGATCCTCCGCCGACGGCGTACAGCTTTTTTAGCCGGGAATTCTCCAAAATGGCATCGTCGGTTCTGGAACTGCTGCGGCGGAATGAGGCGTGGGTCGATCCCAATCTGGTGGAGTTGGCGGCGAACCCATCTTTGGGGAAACGGGGCAAAGGCGGAGGCGATGGTGGCGGCGGTGGTGGTGGCGATGGCGAGAATGGTGGTAGTGGCGGCGACCGCGAACAAGACAATCAAAAGGAGCCGGCGAAGAAGAAGAAAAAGCGAAAGCGAGCAACTTCGCAACCCAAACCGGTCGGACAGGAAGGCCCGCGGGACAGACCCGAAGTCGACGGCGACGACGACAACGATCCATTTTCGTTTCTCAGCGGGAAGAGCATAATGTTGAAGAGAGCGTCGCACGTCAGCGACGCCGAAGATTCGGATGGCGATGGAAGTGATTAACAAACCTCGAACTCCCGCAACACCCAGCTCAATGACTAAAACTACAGATATCTTTAAAACCAGTATTAATACGTACTTATTATTCTAAGCACCCGATGCCTTTGTTTGGAAAGCCTGCTCGCTCGCCCATCTTACTGATGGCGACAGTGAAACTGTGTTCGTCCTCGTAGCTCGTGTGACGGCCTCCAAATAATCTTTAATTGGTTCAGTGTTCAGTTTCCTCGCGCTGACTGTTGACGGTGGCGACCTTTCCACGCCTAGATACTGCAAAGACTAACATGATAAAATAGTATGTCACCGTGGGCTTTTCCTGTATGAAGAGGATAACTATCGCAACAGAGGTGCTCTCGCTGTACTCATCGCTGATATTGCGGGCCTTGTACGCGCCTAGACGCATGCGAGGATGAAGGATGAGGGCGCTCAGGGCGACGAAGATCAAAAACACCTTGCACTCGACTCACACAGCACCTTCGGAACGCCACGAGCCGTCGGTGTCCTTTTCGCCATTGCTGTCTTCCTCCACGAAAGTCTCACCAACCCTCACACAGGATCAACGTCGTTGCATGAAAGAGAATCATCAGCGGGCCCTTAGTATTGATTGGGGAAGGAACGGGAGAGACAATGGGGCTGTGAAAGAAAGAGACACACAAACATGGGGTGTGCCACAGACAGAACTAAACCTTGTTGATAAAGTAAGTATGTCAGTACTACTGACTTTTTTAAAAGGATTTAAAGTTGTTGCCACAATATAGTAATATAAAATAGTCTCCGCCCAGATGGACGTGAAGGCGTGAAGCGCCACCGTTGTTGGTAACCGACTCCCGCATGTCAGTACTACTGGTATGTATGATGTGCATAGGAACCCTACCAGGCCAGCTAGGAAATGTATTTGAAATTGCACAATATGAACAAGTGGTCACTAGTTTTGGGTTTTATGTGCCAAATCGCAAAAGTGAACCAAAATATAAAATAATGCTAACGCAAAGAAAACAAAAGGAAATGAAATAAAAGAAATCACTCTTTATATTGCAAACCCACACTTTGTGGATTTTGGAGGTTTTTGGACGTATACTAACAAATTGATAATATATTCATTTAGCTTGAACATACCGAATTATACATGTGAGGGTGTGGGAACAGGGTGTTCTCAAAGTAATCTCACCCCTTCTACGTTTTCCTTAATAACCGATTACCTTTTAGTGTCATCGTTAGTTGATAGACACAAAATTTTCCATTTGTATGTAGGAATAAATACAGTTGAACAGAACAGGTATGCACTAAAAGTAGAATCACATAATACGAACTTTTGGTCAATCTTGTAGTGGAATTGTATGTTTATTATTTTCATTTTCCAATGAAGGGAACCAAAGGCAAGGACTTGGGAATTCAAAAAAATGTAATTACCTTCAGATCTCTCTGCTCTGCACTAGTTACCGACTGACCGGATATTGGAGGCTCCTACTCACTGAAAGATTTGAATAGGAACTACACATAGGCCTGCAAGGAAGTAGATATGGGCAGTTAGGATTGATATTATATCACCAGATGCTCATACTCTTCAATTCACTACTACTTGTACTTACTAACTAGTAGTAGATGACTTCTCTTTATTACCAGGTATTCTACCCCTAAATTGCCCTCAACGTATATATCTAGATTAGGTCAATGTATGGTACGAGTATGTTTCTCTCTCTAGTAAAATATATTATGTACCTACTTACATACTAGTACTGTAAGTAGAACCTGGTATTTACCTGATACTATACTGCTACATTCAGTTTACCACTTCTTATTATTACTGTGGTACTTGTATGAATATTATCACTCGTATGCTACTAACTAGAGAGAGGAACTAGTTGTTACCAAGGCTTGCTGATACATAATCTCTACTTACCTCTACTTACTAAGGATCCTAAGTATGTACTAACAGATTTGAAAATGAAGTGACAAAACAAGAAACTTGGTTGTATGGTTGGTACATTGTTGTGAATATGTGTACTGTGCATGTCTTGTACTGTAGTTAGTAAGTAGAACCAGTATTTATGTAGCAGTTCTCTACAGAAAATTCAGCTTAATCGCTCTACTTGATACTTGTACTTATATTTTACTGATGATGATCTATGTTAAGTAACATTTAAAACCTACGCTAACTGGCTGGTTCCAATTGAGATTCCATCTGTGACACAAAGGAAATTTTTTCTGAGCATTACTCTGAAAACTCCGGCACCCGTTGCCGTTCCCTTAAAATCCCCTCTGACATCTCAGTCAGCGGTACCCCTCATGTTGCCTTTTCTGACCGCTGCATTGGTGGTATGACATGCTTTGTTAGAATTTTCACTGTGTTGTACGCCATGTAATTTTGTGCCCATGACAGTGGTGTTGCGCCACACTATCCACATGATATGTCCCATCTTCCACATCCATAAACTCTAGAAAGAGGATCATACAGTATCTACAGTACATTGTAGTTCCTACATATAGGTAAGCTTCATCCCTAAATTGATGATGATACTGCTGGAGCTGGTAGTGGGTACTTCCTAAAAATGAAAAGTAAAAAATCAAAGAAACCAATGTCTAGCTTTTTCAAATATCTCAAACACATGATTCTGGCAACTGCATAAGTATTTTATAAAACTGTGGCATATTGCCGTGATCACAGCAACATCATTTCCAATTTACCAACTATCAATGACTTATTCGATACCATCAAACCATTATCACCTTAATCAACAAACCACCATCAATATCTCAATCTGAAATTTGGCCCCATCAGCTTAGCCTACTGCTCCATCCGATAACAGCTTTTTCCCACTGGGGATTTTCTGCATCAAAATCAATTCATCCAAGGACGTTCTCTCATACTCTCCTGGGTGCTCAATAAGCTGAGAGTCTGGGTGGTGTATTTCACCATTTTTGTTTAAGATATGTCTTAACACTGCTAAATTTTTTACTTCTAATATGAAATTGTGGCACTTTGATAATGATCGAGAACAACAAAGTACTACGTAGGTCCTTTGAACAAATGCACAACTATAATCCTTGTCAGTGATATGTTTTATATGAGAGAGACAAACATGTAACATTTGAAGAACAAAAAATGAAAGCATTTAAAGTCGTTACCACTATATAGTAGTATAAAATTGTATCTGCCAAGATGGACATGGGTGTGCATAGCGCCACCAATGTGGGTATCCGACTCCAAACATGTAACATTTGAAAGACTTTTGCGATTGCACTGGGTGAGTGTAAATAAGAACCTCTTTTAACAAGAAACACCAACTTGAGACAACAGGGGGGCTACTGAAATTAATCTCATCAATACAATACATACTACTGTAACAAACTGTGTGGCCTGGCATTAAAAGCTAAAATTTCTGGTAAATTGATATTTTAAGGCACACGAAACACGCATATTTATCTCAGGTGTATGTGTTCTATTTAAATGTGTGGTACTTGTTGGTCCAAAACTTTATTATTTACAGATACATATGTAACTGCTTTCTGAAATATCTATACAGTAGTACTACTATAAGAAAACAGTGACATGTAGGTGCAGTGATTTTCATAATAGGAATGCAAAGATTAGATTACTTAAAAGTATATATAATCAAATGAGGGAGTCTTTCTAGTGGATGTTTAGATCTTCATACCATCCTGATAGTACTTTATATTCATTCAGGAAATTATTCTTCATCTTCAAATTGAGCACCCTTTCACATTCCACTTACAAGAATAATGGTTATTTTTACTGAAGACCTTTAATTTTGGGGTCCCCCAATACATTCCTCCTGAATATATCAAAATATGTTTTATGTGTAAATAAGATCAACAAAGACAAGAATACTAAGGCCTTATTTAAAAAAAACTTGTGGTGGAAGTGAAACCTAAATATAATAATAATTATTACTATTACCAAGACACCAAAGTTACAATGAACATATGTAGGAATCATAATGAAAACATATGTATGGTGGATGAATTATCAATTTTTTTCAAAACTTTGTAATGTAAGTGGAATCCAAATATTGTATTTATTATTACCAAAACCCCAAATTGTTTTTAATTTGTTTGGTAATATGTTGCCTTCCTAATGGAAACATAAGTTTTTCCTTGTATCAGTACTACAGCATCTATGTACGTAGTATTTAGGTTCTTTCACGAAATACCGATCGTTGTAAATACATTAATATACGGTACGAGTATAGTTTCTCTAAAAAAAGAGCGTCACATTACGGTACTTACTAACGAATGTAGCAAAATCTACTACGCAGTTCTTATTTTTACCGTAGTTTATAATTTGTTTTGTTTCTTATTAAAAAAATACGACAGAGAAAGTTCTTTGTTACAATATTTTAATCAAAAATACAATATTAGAGCCTATTATCTTCCACCAAAGGAAACCGAAATAAAAATAAATGACAGAAACATTAGCTATTAATAATATATATATGCATATATATGTTCATTGCATGGAAAAACCATAAAATAAATTACAGAACATTATTTTAAAAATATATATAAATATTCATCCCATTTCTTTACTGACTTGTCAAATATCAGATGTATGTTAGACAATGTTTGAAAGCCCCATACCATGTACTACTAACTTTTCAGATTTGATTTTTAAATACATCCTATTTCCATTTTTAATCACGTTATTAATAGATAAATAATCGAGTGGCAACGCTCAGTTACGGTACTGGTACATAAGATAAAATCTTGCTCGTACGTACAGTTTCTACATGTATTGCATATGTTCTTATGTGCTTAAAGTTCCTACGTAGTTTTGTTAAAACCCGATGCTTGTCCACGACTACGTGTAGTTTTTATTTTTACCGTAATTTATAATTTGTTTCGTTTCTTATTAAAAAAATACGACAGTGAAAGTTCTTTGTTGCAATATTTTAATCA
>JALLOR010000322.1:0-10752 GCA_036939395.1 Porosira glacialis
CATACATAACTTCAGATGTAGCAGCGTTTTTGTGATAGATAACCATGAGGCACATTAAGATCTACCCATCTGGATCAGATAAATATTCTGCCACTTGTTACTGTTCCAAGAATTAATGGGGGATACAGCGCATTGGATTTAAACATCCCGGGAAAAGTTTCTGGAGAATCGTCAAATAACATCATATTTTGGCATTCCACAGTGGAAAATGACAACATTTTCACCATGGGATTTGGGTATTTGAAAATTCTGTTAGATATCTTCAATTTATTATCTATGATAGCAGGTGCTGGACGTACTTCTTTTTGTGCATCAATATCGGGGATCCCACTAGCTGATTGATTTACATCGCCAAAATTTTTGCCGTGTACTCTATTTTGATCGTTAGTGCAGAACGTATCCGTATGATCTTGTGTCCCCCCTCCTTCTCCACCTTCAGTTCCACCACTTTCTTCTTCATCTGAAATTAGGTTGCAATTTGACGGACTCCAAATGAACATCAAGTTATGTATCCCTAATACCAGGAGGGAATATCATCTCAATGAGGAATTTTGCCGTCCAGGGATTAGCGCTCATAAAATCGTCCAATACAAATCAACGCAAAAGATATTTCAGGAAAACAGAAAGGTTGTTTGAGGCACTATATCTGTCATGGCAAAATGTCCGACCTTTGGTTGATACTGGTGTTTCGCTATTACAGATTTTGATATGGATTTGATCAATGGAAATGCCGTCAAGGAGGAATGAGGTGCCATCGTTACATATTTGCCTTAAATACGATGACAAATTATGCCTTTAAGATCCAGCACAATGAGTGGTTTCACTTAAACAACACTCTTTGACTTCAGCATAAGTGGTGGTATCAATAATGGTGGTAGATTGGCTGTAGATTTTTTTATCGCGCCATTTATCAAATATCCTTCGATTGACGAGCTAATCAAATAAGGGTCCACTCTCCTAGGATTGGGTGTTGCCTCTATTTATGATTTCACATCAACACTGTGATTTTCGGTAACACCTTCCAAAAATATGCCTGAAACAGCATCAAGGGAAATGAAGCAAGTAGTTGTGATGGAAATTGTGTTGGATGAGGGAAAAACCTGGGTTTGAGGCCGCATACACATTTTTTCTGGGTGGTATCTGTTCCTTTGTCATATATTTGCTGGATTATTTTGGACCAGAAGAATAATCCAGTTTCTGTGTGAATTCTTCTGCATCGGCTTCAATGTGATCAGGAAGATCTGTCATCAGCAACGAAGGTTGTTTTACTGGATCGTCCATCGTTATTGGAATCATATTGGTCTTTGCATCGTCACCACTGTCAAAATTGGTTGCCGTCACCCCCTCGGCTGATGACCAACATGTTTCACCTGATTTTTTTTTCAAAATAGGCCACCCGTCAAAAAAATAAGAATTGATCTGCAAATCAAAATGATGGGTAAATCGTCAAAACCGGACCACAGGGGGAGTGGTGAATTAATTTTTCGTGCTCCCGTCAGAGACAAAACAAATCCAGCTGTAGCTCTACTACAGATTCTGACACTCCATCAAAACATTTGCAAGCGTCCAAACAAAGAGATTACTTCACATAAACCAGAGATTGGTAACATGGAGTGGTGCCTCGGATCCAGATACTTTGTAGGTCGTGTCTGATGCAATCTGATAGTTCTCGAAAATGTCGCCTAAATTTGAGTCAGCTAAAGTTCTGATAAGATTGGTGACAGAGTGCAATGTACTACCTGTCATATTTGAGGAATTGAAAGGGGGTGATTTACTCCTTGTTGTCTGATTTAGGGGAGCGATGAAGGACGTTGTCCTCCTTACTGTCACTGATGAGATATCAACATAGGGCGATGTACTCCTTGCTGACTCACTTAAGGGATATTATCTCGTAGTTGGGGAAACACCAGTGAATGAAATTCCAGCTGATGCAGTGACAGAGCGTAATTTAATGCCTGTCACATTTGAGGGATCAACATAGGGCGATGTAATCCTTGCTGTCTGATTTAATGGATCGACAGAGAATGATATTTCTGCTGTCTTATTTACGGGGTTGATGAAGGGCGATGTATTCCTTACTGTCATATTAGTCCCATGTGTTGCAATTTTAAAGCTAGTAACAGATACCAAAACTGACGTATGGATTACCATCATATGGGGTTTTACGCTTGCTTTACGCTCCCTCATTCGAGGTAATGCTTGAGGTACGGTACACTTGTTGGTTATTCTTGATGTGATTCCCTTGTACTGAATGTGGTATCTACATGTACCGACTGTTGAGTTATGATTGTGTTACTGGTACACTGAATGTTGTTGTACAAGTACCAGTATTGGTACTGTACTGGTACCACCACTCGTATCTTGTTGCACCTCAAATTTTATTGAATTGAAAGAGTCTTTGAGAAAGATGTTATCAACTTCGGTACTCAACCAGCCACAACTTCGTCTTTTGTATGTCAATCAACTCGAATCTTTGTGTAACTCCGTGAATCTTATTTGGCCCAAGACTAGCGAAATTGGATGATTGTCAGGAGGTCTAGTAAGTGCCGACCTATCTTTGTGTGGCTTTAAACGTTAGCTGCCTGTGACAAACATGGTCTTCATTCAGTCTAACATCCATGACCTTCCGTCTCCCTCATGATTATGTGAGCACTTGATTTTATGTTTCCTTTTAATCACCATTGAACTCACAACTGCCATTTATTATTGATTCTTCTCCCTCATTTTCTCTTCTAGATGCAATCCGAACTCGGGATTGTTCTGGCATGATGATGATGGAGCTTTCTTGGTAATTCTCGGCTTTCGAGGATTATGGTATCAATGGAAACACCAATCAACTTGGGGAAAGCTCTTCCGGCATTTCTCAGAACTGTTGTCTAGTATCAAACGCCGCCATTATGATTGTGACACAAGCAACAATAAATATTGAGATTTCATCCATTTTGATTTTGTGCATTACCAACACGATTTTCGCCTTCATCAGCCCAGGGTGGTTAGACCTGGGTCTGATAAACTGTTAGGTTGCAACCATTTTACAGTACCAGAAGGGATGACAAGAGACCTAGATTAGTCTCTCATGACCTGATTATCATTTAGGTAGATTAGTAAAGGGTCTGATATTGATTAACGGAATTACCATAGTGTCTTTTATAGTGAGCACAAGCTCATTAGTTATCTAGTTCAAACATGCTGATCACGTTTTGGCGTAAATCAGTATTTCAAAATTCAAAATAATGATTGACTGAATAAATATTCCAACTATTCAGGTTTATTTTTACTTTATAAAAATGTGTACGTAGTTGCAAACATACGTTCATACACAATGTGTACTCAGTATACGTACCTGTAGCTCTACTAGGGATTCTGAACCCTAGTACTGGATTAAATCTGCAAATCTCGTGCAGAAACAAGCAGAAACAAAGTGGGCCAGAAGTCTACGAGAGCAATTATGCTTAAATTACCGCACTTACCCATACAAGACCAACAAATAAAGCATTTTAAGTCGTTACCACTATATAGTACCTTTTAAGGAGGCCTCTGCCCAATGGACGTGGTTGATTTTGCCGCCTCTGTGGGTACCCGACTCCCAATATATACTCCTGGGACTTTCTAGAATGTGCTTGCTTATCGTATGAGGCTTTCAAAATAATTGGTGATAAAGTGGGTTTTTAATAATTGTCGATGTTGTTTCTTTCGTTGTTGCCTAAGAATTGCCTCTAAGGTCTTGATCCATGTTTTCATCAAACTCAGCAACGTTCCTTCCCATGGTGGGTATTCTAAATTTAAGCGCCCCTTTCCCGTCGTTCTATTTGTCTTTTCCTTTCATTTTGGATTTTCTTAGTAAGAATGCCACGTTTGTTTTTGATTCTTGATTTATTTGTTTTCCCAAAAGCGATTTTACGCTGTCTCCTCCATAAGTCTAGGACGATCGGTATGATTTCACATATGACTTTTACATTCACCGTGGGAGTGATGGTAGTCTATTCTTGACCCTCTCGTTATTGATCACTGTCACCCAGTCCTTGCTGATTCGTCCCCTCAAGAAGTGGCTCCTTCAAATTTGTCATTGATCGTAAAAGATATTATTTTCTGCTTCCGTATGGTCTTCCGCATTGTTATTGTCCCCATCTGCCCATGCCCTAATTCTGTATGACAAGAGTGCACGTACTCATCGCTTGACTCCCGTGGATTTGAGCACAGTCTGGAGGTCCCAATTCCATTCTGGATTTGTGATTATTTGACACCTAAGCATGTGTGTGATGATTTCTTCCTCACTTTTGCACACCAGGTCAGTGTTAGTATTAAATAATTCCCATAGCATGTGTTTAACAAATATTTTCAAGATAAACATCTATTTTTATCGTAACTTTGAGGCATTTTGTACATTAGTAAACCATTTTATTTTCATTAAATCAATATCTGAATAATTTTGTTGTCTGTTGAATGGTGTCTAGCTGAAAATTTCTTTGTAGTCTCATTAACCATATCCAAATCTTGAATATTCTGATCACTAGTAAAATTGGTACAATATACCTACAGAGGTCCGTGTTAAATTAAATTTACACCCACACCACAAATTACTATAATTAGTTTGTTCAATTTTATCATTTATTTCCATATACGGTAGGCTTTGTACATACACCTGAGGGTATTAAATATGGCCTCAGAAAATGTTTTATATTAACCCTGAACCCCAATTTTTTGGTTCCTGTGCCCTGTTTTCTATTTTATTAAAAGTACAAGTACGAGACGGGACACAACTCAACTCAGAACTCGAGTAATTATTTGGATCAGATCCCCAATACGTGGGGTCTCCTTTCTCCCTCCTCCCTCTTCACTCACTCCTCACTCCTTTCTCAATACCATCACCCCTCTTGTATCGACACTACATATTTATGTAAATAGTGTTTGGATTTATTTCAAAGTGTAGGCATATGAGGAGGTTGTAAATAAATTGATAGTAGGTTCTGTTGGAGAAAATTTTAGTACGAGTACTGATACAACAACTAGTATTGTCAAGAATAATATGTTGATATAAAGTGCCAAGCATGTCGTGCAGATCATTGGTGGGTAAAGATACACATGGAATAAATGATAGAAGGCCAAGATTGGAGGTAAAAAGACCTCTGGGGTCATCAAGAATAGCTAAGTTTGCCTATGCATTATGCAGCAGATGAAAACAATAGTCTCACTTTTAAATATTAATCTAGGCTGTGATTACTAAAGGATCTTTGTACTCTAAATCCGTATTAGACTAAGCTGTCACCTTATTGGTGCAGTTAAACATTGGTAGAGTCTCAATTCAACATGTTCTACCACATTAATGGTAATCTTCAGGTGTTGTTCTATACTTCAGGTGTCGTTCTATCCAACGGGCAATAGTTCGATCGATCACCTTGTCAGATTACCAGTACTTGGCTGTCCTGTTCCTATGTAGAGGGCACCCGAGCTTCAAAATACTAGATCAGGGAAGTATGTTTTGAAAGAGGAGGAGAAAATATTGTGGTAAAAATATCCTGAACCTCTGGTTGAATTTAATGCTCTACTTATACGTTGACATACTGCAGGTACCTGATACATCCTACGCAAGGAGCTTTTCATGAATTGAAAATACCAAGGGATTTTGATCGACCGTTTTACGAGTTCCTTCGTAATTAAAATAAAAGTGTTCTCTTCTTTAGGTACTCTTAATAAAAACGCCGAATACGGCTACAAGTGGAGCACTCTGAAAACTCGACTATAGTGTCTATTTTATTCAAAATAGAATAGTCAAAATAGTTTTTTTAGTTTTAGTCGAGTTTTCGGTGAGTACTTTTTTTGTAGCGTAGAACTAGAAAAACTATTAAAAAAAACTATTTTTGTTGACTTGTTGCGAAGGTCGGGGTGTCGAATATGGCGACAAGTATGTACCTGTTACCCGCAGGAACGACAAGAATCGAGTTCTTGCGTTAAAGTTTTTATCCATTCACGGATCGATCGAAACTTACTACAAGTACTGGTACCGTACAACTACTGGTACGCTACTCCACGGTGATTAGACTGTGTGCACGTGCTTATGCGTAGCTCGTACAAGTACAAGTCGTAAATAGTAATCCTATGCTATTTTGTGCTATTTGCTAGATTGTGCTAGTATTTATTCTAAGTAGATCTCGTGATCAACAGAACCGTATTGACGGTAATACGCGAGGTAGATATAAGGTTACATAATAGAGCCGTTAATTACGTAGAATTTCCGTAGCAGCAGTACACTCCTCAACAAAACGAGAAGGAGTATTTATTTTCTATTATTTTAGCCTTACAAAAATAATACATATGAATTCCCATGCTGTTAATGTTATACTCTATATAGCCGTTAGAACCTGTTTGTCAATCCGTTACTAACGAGTTTAAAACAACGGCGACACATTTGAACGTACTACTCGGAGGTTGGGCTGGTTGTCTCAGGTACTATAAATATTTGCTATTCCTAAGGGAGAAAATATTATAATAGGATACAGTATCACGTATCCCGCTTTTTCCGAGCACATGTGAAGAAAAAGCAAAACATTCGAAGCTGCGAATCTCGCTATGTATTAGAGTCCTTCGGGGACTTGCTCCTTTAGGACGTATTTGCCCCTCTCACAAACGTTTCCCTATTTTGCAAGGGTGCCGTAGTAGGTTTCCCCGTAGTCAGTAATAAAGGATTAGATGTATTCAAAATAATTTTGCCTTTGGTGGGTGTTCCATTTAGGAACTAGTACTATAATTGCCGGACACAAGTTCCTCTCGCAGTATATATGTGAAATATTTATTTTAGAAGAAGTAACTCATACCTAGTACAGGACCTCATCATGCTACTCACAGTCTGTGGTTAGACACATTTTATTAATAGTTATATCAGAAAAAAATATTTAAAAAGTGTTTAAAGTGTACATTGCAACCAAACGTAAGAAGTGAAATCACAGCTAGCATTATTTTTAGATAAAAAGTAGAGAGTATAAATAGAGCTTTTAAATTTAAATAAATATTATTTTTCCAAAGAGTTATGTGGTATCAAAAATCTCACTATTTATGATGTAATACTCTTTCTTCAGTAGATTTACAAACAAAACCTATCCTAAAGACTGGCTAAATACTATCTCTTTACTATTCGGTCATTTGTCGGACATACATACTCGTACAGTATCTAATCTTAAATCATGTACGTATTTCCACAAAATAAGTACCTGCCTATATTTCTAGGTAGAATGTAGAGAGCAAACCGACTCACAATAAAAAAGTGTTGTAGTGATAAAAATGATTTATTTTATGTAGACGAACAGTACTTGTACGACATTTTGTATTGTGCCTTCTGATAGTGTACTGTACAAGTAGTAGTATCCAATCTTTTTCTTGTACTTGTAGTCGTAAAATGTCCAAAGACTGAAACAAATCTCCACCATGGCCATCAGTCAAATCCGAAATACTAAGTCAAAAGTTATCCTTACGTAAAATCGCGCTAGTGTAGTCGTATCTATGCTAAAGTAAACGTCCAACCCTTTGCTCCTGACACCCGGACTATGTATCTTAATTTGTGTTCTTTTATTAAAAAAATCTGTGAAAAAAAAGTACCCCAGAAAAAGCATGCGTGGTTTCTTTTGTAATGAACATAGATATGATGATAATTGCTATTAAAATGACAGGTATAAAGGAAACACCTAATTGATATTGTTTGTAAATTTAATAACTATGTTTGAGGACAATACGCGTCTTAAACTAGAGAGTTTGAGAACATAAACCTCTCTCTATCTTTCTATGTAGAGTAGAGATAGATAGATAGTCATTCAAAGGGTTCCTACTTTTACTTGCTACTCTGAAAAAGTTAATATTGGCCATTTTTAGTACATAAGTAGTTTCTTATGAGGAATTATGTACTTTCAAAAGGTGTGATATTGATTCCTACATTGATTTGTTACTATGAACAAGGTGATGTTAGAAGTATTTTCTTTACTTTGGTCTGACTCACATATGTTTTATTTCGTAATTGAGAAAATGATGAGGTGGCGAAGCAGCCTCACAAAGGCACATAAAGAGGAAAAAGAGAGGAAAGTGAAGAGAGGAAAGAGGAATATAATTCAGTCTATTGGAAACTCAATACACAGTCAAAATAAAGCAATAGCATCAAAGTTTTAGAATGCCATCTCAATATCTCACTATAAATAAATGTATTTGGGTGCTGTTTTTAATATAAGCATAATTTGTTGTACCCACCTTAAACAACTGCATATCTCTTATTTCCATGTCCTGTACAAGTTGAATCAGCAGGACATTGTAGCAATTAACGTATATCATCATTTCAAGGGCAGATAACCTCTATGCATGGGTTTTATCCTTTATTCCTATCATTGTATATAATTATGAGATAAACCAAAAATATAACATCTGTGTGATCTAAATTTATTGACTGATCTAGTAGATGTAATAATCTTGGAACTTACATTCATAGTGTACGTTCGTATGATCCACACATACATAATATCTTCTGATGCCCATTATTTACTACAATTTAGATACAGAAGGTTCCCAATGAGTGACTGGATTTCAAAGTCTTGCAGAATTGAGAGTACTTGACACCCATGTAAGTTACAGGTGCAATACTGAATACTTTTGTACTTGAGCACTTACTTACTAGGCAACAAGATTTCCTTATCATTTTGAGGACCAATCCTGTGTGTCTTATATTAGAAATCCTTTGATATCCCTAGATCCGTCATGTAATATGTATTGTTCATAATAAAAACCCTATGTAGGTCCATCATGAAATAAGGCCAGGTGGTGCTTCTTCTTCATAATCATGAGTCTTTTATATATATAACTATCTCTGTCCAATCCTATATTTCATTTGGTATTATTGTACTCCACCTTCAGCTGTGTGGTACACGTGAATGACATAATATTGTTCACTATCCTAGGAATCACACCTATCAGTCTCTTGCAGAAGTTGGGACATACTGTAAGACCAAGATACCTTTTGAGTTGTATAGATACTCCGACATTGCAACAGAACCCTCGAGATTCATACAATTAATGTAGTCATGAAGCCCAGGTAGGGAACTATACTATGGGTTTAGCATGGTTTACTATTAGTGGGATCACACAGTCTATTTGATTACCAGGCAGATAGTACATTATACTATCAGTATCTCCATAGACAACATCAAATCCGATTCATGATATGCTAGTAACTGTTGAATTGAGTAAATATCTACCCACTAAAGTCACTGATATTCCACATATAGGAGTATATGAATTCTATGTTGCACAGGAAAATTATCCATACATTGACTTCGCCCTAATCTTCAATGTATAATGCACTTTGTCATATGTACATATCTTCTACTGTAGATTGCACAGGGTCAGAAAACTTAATGTCCTTCATTATTGTATTAGTGTCTTGTACTTCTTGCAAGTAGAAATAAGATCATCGCATGCTATAGAGGCAATAATATGCCCTTCATTGAAGTGAATTTTGTACAAAAGTGTCATCACTATGATACTATGCCCGTGTGATGATTAAATCCAATATAGCATATCCTGGATCAGGCTCAAAGTGAGGAATCCACATCCAATCAAGATCCTGGTGATCCATGAATAGCTGACCAGACAACACATCTATCCTCTTCTGTTTATAGCTCATTCTACACGCCAATTACCCTATATTAATCATTGATTGGATTGTGAATTCTATTATTGGGATCTTTGCTAGGGATACATCGTTTTTTAGCAGACAATGTAAGTACGTCATGATACACC
The DNA here is from genome assembly GCA_036939395.1 of Porosira glacialis. Lineage (NCBI taxonomy): Eukaryota > Bacillariophyta > Thalassiosirophyceae > Thalassiosirales > Thalassiosiraceae > Porosira > Porosira glacialis. The sequence continues at coordinate 9,772 of JALLOR010000322.1, forward strand.
TATCATTGACTTTCAGATATGTAAGATATACAGGTATGTATGCTCCTCCTGCACTCAACGAAATATATCTTCTAAATGTACAGCATGATAATGACTGATTATTGCACCTCATACTGAATATCTTCAGATTGATATCATAGAGTACACGTATTATCATATATCATGCGGATATCCCAAACAGTAATCGGGGAACCCAGTGAAATTGCCCTACTGGACACACTTATTCAAACAAACGGATTAAAAAAAAAGCAAGTTCTGGCTGTCAAATTTGAAAATTAAATTATCAACCCAATGTTAAGGTATGTATTTCAATGAAGGGTAGGTATGAAAAATAAATGTATGTACGGTTATTTATGTTTTGTATTAATGGGTAACCCAAACAGGAATCGGGGAAACTTAGTGAAATTGCCATACTGGACACACTTATTCATATAAACGGATTAAAAAACAAGCACGTTCTGGATATCAAATTTGAAAACAAATTTCTCACCCCAATCTTAACATAAGTAGTTCAATCAAGGGGGGTTATGAAACATAAATGTATGTACGGTTATTTATGTTTTGTATTCACCGATATCCCAAATAGTAATCGGGGACCCCAGCCCTACTGGACACAATTAATCACGACTAAGAGAAATCTATTTACTAATGAGGAACATTATTTTTCTTTTATTAACCTATAAAAACATGAATCTGAAATTTTATATTTCGAATATGTATATGTTAAGTGTCTATGGTGTGTTTTGGCTTCAAAACCTGTCTTGGGAATGCCTGTGGATTCAACCCTTTCAATCTGGTTTTGGCAATTTTCTCACTAAGAGAAAACTCTTTAATATTGATGAAATTTAATATAAAATTTTATATTTGGCATACTTATGTATATTATGTTAAGTGATTACTGTGTGTTATGCCTTCAAAATCTGTCTTGGGAATGCCTGTAGATTCAACCCTTTCAATCTGGTTTTGTCAAGTTTATCAAAA
>JALLOR010000323.1:0-10725 GCA_036939395.1 Porosira glacialis
GATTACAAACAAGAAACCTCCACACATAGGATCTAATATAGTACGAGTAAGTAAGTACTGAATAGACCAACACAAGAACCGGCGCGTTGAACGTTTGGTCAAACCAGACTGATTGCGTTGGTGACATTTTTTGCGATCGTCTCAAAGTACCCCCTGCACACACCCGCGCACGCCCACAAGACAACTCAACAGACAAGACAACACACACCACAACCTTTGAAAAAATCAAAAATGATCACTGACGACGCGCACTGGATCCTGTGTGACAAGGATATGGTTCTTCACCACAAGGGTATGGTTCTTCAACCCCTCCCAACCAAACCAGACCTGAACCAAAAAGAGCCCTAACTTGCATTGTTCATGACACCACCACAGCATCAGAGCAGATATGCTCTTGTCAATAATGGCAGTGACGAGGATGATGGTGGCGATGCGTACCTGTTAAGATTGGTTGTGACGTCGTCGTGGCTGGTGGTGGAAGCACGGAAAAAGCAGCACGCAGAAGTAGAGGCGCGGCGGCGTCGAACACATCCGGGGGGGAGGCATGGGAGGTTATTGTTGCCGAGGGAGAGGGATCGATGCAGATTTCTAGTGGTGTCGGTCCGCGATGGTAGAAGTGCGGTGGGAGTGGGAGAAGTGAGCGGAAGGAGAGGCGCGATTTCATCAAAACCATCCTAAGGGGGGAGGGATGGGGAGTTATCATCACCAAGGGAGAGGGATCGACACATACTTTGAGCAGTGGCGGTCCGCAATGGCGGGAGCAGCATACAGAAGGAGAGGCGCGGTGGTATTGAAACTATGCGGAGGGGTGAGGCATGGGGGGATTGTCATTGCCAAGGGAGAGGTATCAATGTAGAATTATAGCCGCGGCGGTAAGGGAGTCTTGCATACCAAACTTCCAACTACTCCCAATGTTGCCGCTGTACGAATTTCGCTACGATGCCATAGTGAGGGAGGACGTTCCTGAGGGCATTCATCACATCCAATTCCCTACCTGCATGTGATCATTTGACTTCGTCTCCAATGTTTTTTTTTTCATTTGGAGCCTGTTGGCTTCATTTTTGATAACTTTTAATTGCAAAAATAAATTAGAACTATAAATTTACTTTTCTATCTAATCTTACATTTACATTTACTTCTACATCAACTTTTAATTTCACGTTTACATTTTCTTGTACATCTACTTTTACTCTCACCTTCACATTTACATTTTGTTCATGTCCGCGCTTACATTTACTTCTGTATTTACTTTCACATTCACGTTTAGATTTACTTGTACATACTTTTACTCTTACTGTTACTCTCATGTTCACTTTTTACTTGTATGCTTACTTTCACTTTTAATTTTACGTTCACATTCACCTCTTACTTTTACATTTCAGAATGCCACATTCCACCAACAGAGGATCAAGAGTTTTCCGCGGAATTCTTCTGCCTGTGTATATCTGATAATGTTGATACTTTGAAGCATCAATTATTTTATCTTACTTGGGATACATCAGAGTATATTGAAGAGCATATCTTTGGGGTAGACCTCACCTGCCATCGCGAAAAAAAATGATAAAATAGGAAAAAAGCGACTTCACGGAACATGATATTTTGGCATGGCTACTGAATTATGTGTTTGCACAAAGCTGCAGATGTGCTATCAGATAGATAATTGAGCTATCCTTCACAGTGTGAAAACATTTAATGTCAAGATGATGGAGATCTACAACAGCGACGATGGCAGGTTGATGAAGTGATTGGTTTCTATTTTTATCAAGTGGGCGTCAAAAGTAGTTTGAAAATATTATCATTAAGCTTTTTAAAATTTCGATTGAAAAAATCACTGAAATTTCAAGGTAAGTATTCCACCAGTATGTACTACCAGTATGTACTATCAGTATACTACCTACTGGTTAAAAAACGGTGCGTAAATACTTCACTCACTCCAGTGCTCTCTTCTGTTGCTTTCAATATAGTACAGAGTTGACAACAATGACGAATATTGTGGTATTTTTGAAAGGTTTTTGGCTAGACTGAGAAGAGGAGAGATTATTGAGGGTGATATTGTTTTAGTGCGCCAGAAATACAACAGATATGCTATGGAGAGCAATGCCTCTGGGTCATGGGATCGGGAAAGTTTTAGTGGTGCTGATGCAGTTCATCTTTATATAAACAACAACGAAACGAAATCAAGGTCAAGGAATTCTCAATACATGGATGCTCGGAATTAACCAGTGGCCTACACCTCAAAGTAAAAACAAAATCTTCTTCCAAAGCAGCATCTTACACTTCAAGTGAAAAATGTACTCAAGGATTGAAATAGTATATATGTTCATGCTAAAGGGATTTTGATATACAACTTGAAGACTACCTTTGGTCTATGAAATAGTTTGACTAGTGTTGGCATTGTCAAGGATATTTTGTATGATTAAAGCTCTGGAGAGCCTACAGTTAAAACAAAATATGTACCTGCTTATGTGTGGATTGACTTTGGCAGCACCTACACAACATCCTAAATTACAAATTAATAACAAAAAATAAGCACAAATCAATCAAATTTTCCATTAACACGCAGTGATATGCAAAAAAAATCTCTTAATATTATACGCAACCAACAGATAAGCCCTCACGAATTTTTTTGCCCTATCAGCAACTACTTATATGTATACTGCAATAATTCTTGAAAATTAGTTTCATAAATTATTTGATAAAATTAGCAGCATATTAATTAGTGAAAAATTACGTACTCCCGGGTGATGATATTTTCAATACCCATGTTGTAATCACCCTCATACGGGAAAATAACTGGTGCCTCTGTGGCTACAGGATCATGCCCGAGGCGATGTACTTCCGAGTCCAATGGGACAATGGGACTTGCCTTGGAGTTTAATTCTCATTGGTGTAAACAGTCACATCCAACTCAACCCATTAAATTCAAACTTAATGTATTCAATTTGATCCACCAGTGCATCCATGTATAGTGGACGGTCAACCAACTAACCACAACTACAGTACAGTAGCCATTTAGTTATGTAAAAGAAATGAAATGAATTAGTGTCTAGCTAGAGAGAGTAATTTTAATTTACTATTCTAATTCTTTTTAAGTTTGGTAAAACAATTTGAATCTTTAGCATTTATTGGCTGGGACTTATAATGAGCACAAGGTGCTTAGTGCCGGTACGACTTTGGTATGTACGACTAGAGAAATCTGATACAAAAAGAGCCGTTAAACGACCTCCCGGGAACCGTTTCTGTAAAGTATCGACTGGTACTACTTGTGTACTTGTACATATATTATTATATTGGTCTTACGCGGGGTATGACAAAGGCTGGTCTCGTACTTAATATACATACTAACGCTATCGTAGACTTTTGCTGTAAGTCCAGTAGGTTTTTAAAGTACCAGTATCACATACATTAGAGCGTACGTTGATCTAGTACAAATTTTGTCAACTGTGACACGACGCGTCATTGCGTGTCAGCTTGGCATTGGTGGTCTTGGTGTAAGTAAGTGCGTGAATGATTGAATAAAATTTCAACTAACGACATCATGCAAAACAAACACATCGTTGCGTGCTTCATCGTGAAGTCTTGAGAGATGAGAAGAGAGAGGTAGATCACTCGTCCAATCACTACTGTATTCACCGTAAAGTTCGGCCTCCACCAACACCGACGCCCCCACGATTCATGCCGGACGCTCCCCCGACGACCGTCCTCCACCAACGTCGCAGGAATCAGCACGAGCGCTTTCGTCGGAAGAAATCGCCGCTGAAGGACAGTCCCGACTCAACCCACACCGACGCCCCCACGATTCACGCCATATGTTCCCACGACAACCGTTCTCAGCCACCGGCGCCGTAATCGGCACTGCTACAGGAGTCGGCGCCGAGCAGCGAATTCCCCGAGTCGGTCTCCAACGTCCAACATCTTGGAGGACTCGACGTACCGTTCGGGCAACACTTTGCCACCCGGACAGACTACCTTAGATGACCTAGATTCCGCCAGTCAACTCATCGCGTCGATCTCCCCACTTCTATCCCGACCGCGCCAACTGCCCCCTGCAGAGAGACGCAGCGGTCGGCCGATCCTCCCGATACGAGACGGCATGCCACGGTTCGGAGCCGGTCGATGCGGGTTCCGGGAGCGGCGGTGGAATTGTTCGTTGAACGGGTTCCGGGAGCGGTGGTGGAATTGATCGTTGAACGACGGACCCGCTCGGATGGCTGGGCCCCCAACAGGATCGGAGGTCTCCTAGATGCTACGGCAGTGGAGCAGGAGAAAAAAATGCGTCTACCCGTGGATACGGACGCCGGAGGCTCTCTCCACAATCCGTCGGCATCCACAACTCGCTCCACCAACGACGGCGCGTCACCGTCATCGGCAACCGTACGCGCTGCCCCTTTGCAACAAACTGTGCCGGCCGAACATTCCACATCGGCCGCACCATCCGACCTGACCCACTCCTTCCCTCGTGGGTCAGCGGTGGGATCCATTCAATCCCTCCGCGTTAACCCGGCTACGTTCTCGGTGTGGACGGTACTTTTGCTTCGTCCACGCGCGGTGTATTCGGCCATGATCCTTTGGCGTTTACAAGAACGGAAGCCGGCGGCAACGGCAGTGCTTTTGCCTCGGAATCGAAAGAAAAACAGGAGGGGGGCGCCGACGTATCCCGTGAAGAGGTGGATCCGCTGATGCAGGCCCCCGAGCGATCAGCGCCGCCCGCGCGGAATCGATGAGCAGCTGATATAAGAAGCCAACGGTGGCAGTGGAGGAGGTAAGTCCTGCAAGAAAAACGGTCGGTCTTGGCACTGTGCGTATGATTCCCGCGTGAGTGGCGACCGTAATACTATATTTCCCTGAGCGGACACGGCGTGGCTTTATTTACGCGGGGGGCGACCGATTAAGACTACGTTTAAAGTTAAAAAATGTGATGAAAAGGGTGCATGCATTATTTTATTTCGAGAATGTGTACTGCATGTAATGATGCAGCGAGTTGTTTATGACTGGCTTGAAATACTTGATTCTTTGTTCCCCGGGTTTGATGTGCTTCCACTCTTCGCCGCTGAATTCGTGCGCCTTGAGAAGTTTTTTTAGCTTCATTATTCCTAATTCTTTTCCTTCTTCTGGAGGAAAAGGAACCCCCCGCTGAGTTAACTCTGCTCGTACCTTGTGGATTTCGTCAGTGTTGACCTTTCCAAACTGAACAAATCCCCTGATGTACCAGGTGAACTCGATCCCTGTGTCCTTTTGGATCTTGTTCGGTGCCTTCATGTTATCCTTCTTTGAATTGTATATTTTCAGTCCAGCTTTCGTGATTTTAGTTCCAAACGATTGGTGTTTTGAAACTAATTTCACCCTCATCTCATCCCGATCTTCTTTCGTGAAGGATGGCACTTGTTGGTGGTGAATATGCACCTGCTTCATGACCTTTCCTACTCGAAGCCCTCCCCGGCTTCGAACTCTCGTTTCTTCATTGTTCTCAGACTCGTCAACAAACGTGCCACCCCTCTCTTTTCGCTTGCGTTTTCCATGTTGGCCTGCAGTCATCCTCCAATTTCCTCGGAGACCTTCCTTTTTCTTTTGCTTTACTGCTTCCCTGTTTGCGTCGTAGATGATTGAGTTGCGGCAGAGCGTATACGCAGACTTCACTATGTCATGTCTTCCTGTTGTGCCACACAACTTTGCACCTTTAACACCCTCTTCTGTGAAGTGGTTGCTGCTCGGGAACGGAAGCCATGCATCTTGAACATAATCCCACATCTTTTTTATGTCGTCACTTGCATTGTTTGCTCTGAGTGCTGTCCCGCAGCTGATGTCGTGAACCGCGACTCCGTGGGCACGAAAAAAGGTCCGTGTCTTGATTTCATTCCTCTCTACTTTCGCAGTCAGGAAGGTGAGCATCTGTTGGAGATTGACATTTGTTTGGTGCTTCTGAGAATAAAAGCAGCCATTTACGATGTACTCGGATGCTGGAGTGGAAACTATCCACTTCGCGACGACTTCAGCGGTCTCGTGTTCGGACGCCAGCGCTAGCTCAACGTGCTCTGTCCTCCAACGGTCAAAGTGTTTGTGGAAAGACTCAAGTGCCATGCCAAAGAACTCGGTAGGTATGGTTTCCGTGATGATCTTTTTGTTTTCCTCGTCGGTGATATCATTTGAAAGGTCTAAAAAGTGCTTGAACGCATCCATCTCACGCCACTTATGTTGCAGCTCTTTCAGATCACGCCACAAAATGTAGGTCCGGACAGGCATGTGGACCGAAAGAAATCCTGGCTCCCCAGTTTCTTCGTCTTCGTGCTGGAACCACTTCATGTTTTTTTCCCAAACAGTGTCGTGGTAGGCAACAACAAATGCAAGTTCCGCCTTCAGCTCGGGAGTTGACATGTATTGCAGTAGGTAAGAAGCGATATCAGCAACAATCTTGTCACTTGAATTGTTAACCGAATGCGCAAACTTCTTCCAGTTATCCCAATGCTGAAGTAGATGCTTTGCACCTCGTCCAACTAACCACCATCGTGTCAGTACTGCCGCTAACATGAGCCGCACATCCTTCCCGCCCGTTATGTCCCTCCACATCGCATCACGTTGAGCACGAGGGATGCATATGTCCAGGCTGTGCGCAGTGTTTATCATCTGCAACACGTTCTTGATATGAAGACCCCCCTCACCCATGGTAAGTACCATCGGATTTTTTAATACGAGCTGCCAAGCATGTAATGTGCAGGCACCTATGCGATAATCATCCATTGCTCGGCCAAGCTTTCTGAGCTCACGGTGAAGCGAATCTGTTGTTCCGCCCCCTCCAGAGTCTGACATGCCACCTGCTAACTTTCTATTTTCACCCGCAATCTTTTCCAACTTTCCTAGTGAATGGTGAATGGCTTCTGCAGCGTCCGCACTTGACCCTTTTGCACCATCGGCGTCAAGGTGAAACTTTCGTACCCTCTTTGTTTTCTTGCACATATATGCTCCGATCTTAACGAATGAATTGTTGTTGGTTCCGCGATCGTTTCCTTTGTCGGAAGCCATGAACAGGTACTCAACTCCCTCGAGTCGTTCACGGAGAAGAAGAGCCTCGTCTACCGCGTGCTCTTTTACAAGCTTAGTCAGAGTCGAAGCATTGGGGGCGCAATGTGCAAACGTGCCTTTGCAGAGATCATGTTCGTCGATAAGTCCGGCGTCGGCAAGGAGAGATGACCACACAAGTGGGATTACAACTTCAGCACCACTATGAGATAATTGCGGGACCGCAAATAAGCACGTTGATATCAATTTCTTTCCGAGGTCAGTGCCATTGTACTTTTTGTTTTTCATTATCCCGCGAAGCTTATCCATTGCCCTTGCCGATCTCTTAACGGTCGCTAAATGTTTCCTTGATACAACTGTGTATAGGTGGGGTACCATAACGAAAGCTCCATTGGCGAGTGTGTATTTGTCTGTCAGATGATTCCCGTCAAAATTTGATTGCAAGGCGGGTGCGATCGGACACGGATGTAAGTTATGTGCATATTGATTTGGAAGTTGCAGTGCTGGGCTTCTTGTTGACGCGTCTGGGTCGCACGACAGATTGATGGTAGCAGGCAGAGTGGCTACTTGTACTTCAGATGGAAGACTTCCTGTATCAGTTTGCAATGGAAGATTACTGTCGGTGTACCCTGTGGGATCGGAATTTGAATATTATATTAGATTAGATTTGTATTAGACATAAAAAGCAACTTCGGACACGCGACAACCTTCCTTACCTTGAGACAAAGATGATTCAGTAAACGTAGAAGTAGTTTCGGATACTTCATTCGTCGTAAAAAATAAATGAAGATTTGAGCGAACCTTCTTGAGTAGTTCAGGTTCAGCATCAAGTAGAATAGTTGACAGTATTGTTTCGTAGTCGCACACACATTGAACCAAAGTAGATAGTGTTTGATCAGACGATTGTTTCGATAGAAGATTCTTTTTGATGTTGTCCAAGGTTTGAAGGAACTCCGGTCCTGGTAGCGACGCAACCGAAGGACTGCCCGAATCGATGGAAATGGCTTCCCTTTCTTCAGACTCAGCAGGTGATTCTGTTTCTGCAATCAGGGATAAATGAAGCAAAGGTGGGGTACTGGCACTTTCGGTTGTATTTGATCCTCGGCGACCCTTCCGTTTATCTGTACATGTATAATTAGTTGTGTTAGAAGCCCGGCATGTTCGACGAGATGTACTTGTATAATCAACTTTTTTAACCTGAATTGACGAGTCAGCAATCCAGCCATCGAGCCGGGTTGAGGGGGCCGCATATCCCTTTGCAATCAACTCTTTCCATGCACTAATGTAATTCCGCACTCTACGTGAGAGACCACGCTCAGAAACCTGTAGATCATGTATGGGGGCATTCTTTTCGGCAAACGGACGACTGCAATTTGGTCGCTTCTTAGAATTACCACTACAGTTGTGGCAAATTGCATTCTTTAATCCGATATCGATACAAGTAGAGACGTCGGAGATACGCGTGAGTTTGGGAATCATTTCTGTTGAGATTTATTTTATGTTAAACTAATTTTAATTACATCGCCAGCAGATGCCAAATCTCTCGCCGCTGTGCTAACCAAATTAACAAACAGCACATAGAACCCCATCCTCTACAATTTACAAGTACCTGCACAAAGAAGTACTGGTACAAGTAACAACCAAAGAACAAATAGATGTGTATGCTGTCGACAGAGGGTCACATTTTTGGCGCGGCTGTCCCCTCAATGTCACGCTACCGAGTCTTTGCTGTGCACGTTGTCGGCCGTCGAAAGAGGGTTCTATTTTTGGCGCGACTGTCTATTCCTCTGTCAACTAAAGTTCAATCGGGAGATGATGAGAAGAGGATCGGGAGATGAGACTTCTTTCAACAGATCCATATGTGCTGTGCTGACTGGTTGCATTGCTTTGTTGCCAGCTGCTGTGGTCTCTCTTGCGTGTGTGGTGTAAAAGTTGCGTTGGTTGAGGAAGCGTCATACCGGTACAAGTGGTACAAGTGTCACTCGACATGATTATACTTGTTTTGAAAAAAGTGACAAAATTTGTGGTACGTTTTTATTTTATTTGAAACTATTTTGTTACGTAAAAATCTAATACTCAAAATATTTTCATCATTACAACAAAAAATATATGTGTACAAAAGAGTTGAAAGTTGTACTACTACTATTTTTTCCTTTGGTGATAAGTTAAGTATTGGTGCACATAGACACGGACACAAAAATTGACGACTTCCATTCCAAATCTGCGGCTCCTATAATGACGAAAACACTGCATCAGAACGATGGTTTTGGCAATCTTACCAATTTAGGCAGGGTCGGGTTGTAAACACAAACGTCCAACAAAGACGCATCTATTCATGTTCATGTTTGTTCTATCGGATGGACGAAATAGGATAGATTATTTCCAAACAGAGGAGAAAAATACTACCATCCTTTCGATCGATAAAGCAGTGTGTATCGGCTTGGAATATTCTCGCAAGGGATCACCCGGGAGAGGAAAAAGAGTGGACAGACACCCAACCTTCCCACATGGAAACATGAGTTTGGAAGGGGAGATAGTAGCGAAAATTTTCTCATTCATTCATTAATATGGAAACGTATTCCCCATCTCACTCCCGTTCGCAAGTAAGAGTTTGTGTCATCATTGTGAACCTTCCAACCTTCCCCTTCCAACCTATTGTGAATCGTTGTTGCGTGTAGGTTGATTCGACTTTTTAAAATTCTGTTGGTTTGAGGGTTTGCAGTGGACACCCTTCCTTCGTACCTACGTTTCTTCTTCCTGCCTAATTTCCCTTGAACCCAGAGGCATACCTGTACTCCCTTGACGACAGTGTCAGAACCTTGACCTTGTTCCCCTTCCATCCATGAACCATGGGATTCATGATGATTTCCATGTCGCACTGCCCTGTACACGCTCCGACAAAGATATTGCCCCCGCCACCACCCCCTAGGTACCCATCACCATCGCCACCGGCTGTGATCTGTTGCTACCAACCAACCGCATCCCATAATCCATTCACCTCCACAGCAGCAGTCTTCTCTGTTGTCTCTCCATTAAAATCCATCACCTCCACCCTCATCGTCCACATACCCATATAACTCCTCAAAATCACCACATACACCGCATAACAACTCGTCTTAGGCAAATCCATATCAAACACCATCAATTCGATTCCTTGCAAATTGTTTTCAATCCGGTACGGCTGTGAAGCTTCCACAATGGCGACGGCAGTGGCAACGGCGTAGGAAGCGGTGGAAACGATGGCACAGGAAGCAGCGGGGGGGATCGTTGACACATCATCGATATAGACAACAGCGTGTCCAGGATCAATTCCCGAGGTGAAATGGGATGGATATCAGTGTTGGACACCTGGTACTTGGACGCCATTTGAAGCACGATGGCAGCATGGGGGGAGTCGCCGAGTGGTGAAGAGTCGAAGACGACGGCATCATTACTGGTGGCAAGTGATGAAGATTCTTCCGCTGTGGCGTGATGGCAGGTATCGGAGGCACTGCTCATTTTGTACTTTGGATCTTTGAATGAATTGGAAGTACTACTGTAGATCTAGGTCTACTACGTACTAGCAATGCGATGCTACAGTAGAGGTGCCGTAGATCGCAAGCCGTTGTTTCAAAATTTAAATTTCGAAACAATTTCAACTTGTGGAGCGCGCCAACTTTTTGAACCAGTCGGCAGTATGTACAACTGGTAATATGAGGGCTTAATTTGTTT
>JALLOR010000324.1:0-10766 GCA_036939395.1 Porosira glacialis
ATTTCAAAGTTCAAAATATTGATTGACCGAATAATTTGTCCAACCATTCAGGTTTATCTAAACTTTGTCAACGCGCTTATGTAGTCGCAAAACCTACGTACATACACAGTATGTACTTGGTGTACGTAGCTCTACTACGGATTCCGTCATGAGTGTGTAAATATGTACTTCTCATCCATTCATCAAATTCACCTAATTGTGTGCCCACGTTAATACTATCAAGCTGTAACTTTATTTTCATAGGCGGGGAAATGGGAAACATGAGTCCAAATATTTTCACGGATGACAACATACATGTCCTTGTCTAGAACAAAGTTATTTATAATTAGCAATTTTGTTGTAGTTATATTGAAAATAAATGCACAATGATAGTGCCCAAATTTATTTACCTATCAGGCATATTATACTATGTTACAATATTTTTATATAAAATAATACGAATTTTATTCACACTCTTTACCTATGTGTGGTGCGAATTCACCGTACTGTCTTTAAGTTAAGGTGAAACCAAATTTTCTTCCTAGCATCGCTTTCGATTTCTCCTTCGTGTCGCTTTTTGCATTAAAGCGCAAGCGACAATTGGCGGCCTCGCGGAAGGAACACATATTATTATCTTTCTTTCCCCTGTATTCTCCAAAATCGCTATTCCAAACACACACTCTAACGGCTGTATCAAAAGGCTTGAAACACAAGTTCTTAATCATTGAGTTTGTTCATTTAAGAGAGGAGGAGGGTAATACTAGTGGTATTCATGTTTGAAATCCAGAGCGTGCTCACTTGTAATGTTAGCATAGGTCCTACGTACATGCCCAGTACAGAGTTCGTACGTAGCGGGTAGGAATTCGTGTGTCGCATCAATGGTTCATGATTTCTACTGACTCAGCCATCAGAGATGCCGATGAAGACACACAACAACCCTACAAGTTGCGTCGAACAAACTACTAACAAAATTTCAATCAGCCGGAAGCGGCGACTTCAAGCGTTACATGGAACCCAGCCCGATTTTTACCCACTATGATCCCCTGTTTAAAAAAATAGTAATAATAACAAGATAGAAAGATCCCTACATGTACGGATCCCTACATGTATGGACGGTACACTGCAATGCTACTAGCTAGAGCCGAAGGAGGAGGGAGGCGGCGGCCCCCATATCTTCATGGAGGAGAAGAAGAGTGAAGCCACAGCAATCGATGTGTCCGCTTGACAGACAGAAGGCGACGGCAGCAAAGGACGAGTGAGACGGCGCCCCCCATCTCTCTAGGGGAAGAAGAAGAACGAATCCACGGTGATCGATGTGTCCTCTTGACAGACACAGCGGCAACGACAGCAAAGAAGTAGAGAGGCGGCGCACCCCCATCTCTCCAGGGGAAGAAGAATAGTTAAGCCATGTCGCTCAACGTGTCCTCTTGACAGACACAGCGGTGAAGGCAGCAAAGAAGGAGGGAGACGATGCACCCCTATATCTCCGGGGGAAGAAGAAGAGTAAAGCCACGGCGCTCAACGTGTCCTCTCGGAGGACACAGTGGCGACGGCATTGAAGGAGGAGGGAGGCGGTGGTCCCCCATCTCTCCAGGGGAAGAAGAAGAGTGAAGTCACGGCGCTCAACGTGCCCTCTCAGTGGCTAAGGAGGAGGGACACAGCACCCCCCATATCTCCAGAGGAAGAAGAAGAGTGAAACAACAAAGCCACGTTGCTCGACATGTCCTCTCGACAGGCACATCGGAAATTTTGGCTAAGGAGGAGGGAGAAGGCTGCCCCCCATCTCTCCATGGGTAAGAGGAAGATAGAAGCTATGGCGATCGATGTGTCCTCTCGACAGACACAACGGCGAAGTTGGAGAAAGAGGAGGGAAGCGGCGGACCCACCAGCCCGCCAACGGAAGAGAGGAAAGATTGCAGCGGCGAGAGGGGTGGCCTCACACTTCTTTGGTGGGAAGTGGCGCGCTCGGCGTTCACTGTCGACGTCCGCGGTGGCGGCGTTAGCAAGCGCAGGAGGCGGCTCCGTTGATGGTAGAGAGGAAGTATGGCAGTGACGAAAGAGGTGGCTTCTCACTTCTTTGGTGGGGAGTGGCGCAATAATCATTCACTGTCGGCGGCCGTGACGGCGACGTTGTCAAGTTCAGGAGGCGGCACAGAGATTTGGAAGAGGGAGGACATCGTATGAGAGGAGTTGCCTATCACTAGCTGTTGTGCTTAGTCGGCAGTGCTGCATTGCGAAAGAAAAGGAAAGAGGGCAGAAATGCACCTCAATTTTTTAGGGTGCTTGGTCGGAGGCCTTGCATTGCAAAAGGAAAGGAAGGAGGGCATAAATGAACCTTCCTTTTTGGACATCGGAGGAGTATGGACCTCAGAAGTGGCGGCAATGCCAAGGATAGACCTCAGGGGCCTCTAAAAGGAGGAGGATGGACCACAGTAGTGTAGGTGATGCCATGCCTCGCGGCTGTACCATTGTTAACGCCACAGCAACAATCCATCTTAGGGATGGACTTCGGAGGAGAGAGAAGAGGATGAACTTCGGAAGCTGCGGCAATGCTAAGGATAGACCTCGGAGGCCGCGAGGAGGAGGAGGATGGAACTCGGCAGCATTGGCGATACCACGCCTCGCGGCTGCACCATTATTGACGCCGCACCGATGAGCCAGCTTAGGGATTAACATTGGGGAAGAGAGATGAGGATGCACATAGGAAGTGGTGATAATGTTGAGGATAGACCTCGGAGGCCACGAGGATGAAGAGGATGGACCTCGGTAGCATCGGCGATGCCACGCCTCACGGATGTGTCATTGTTGATGCTGAACCAACAATACGGCTTAGGTATGGACATCGGAGGGGAGAAAGGAGGATGTACATCTGAGGAGAGAGAGAAGGATGGACTTCGGAAGCGGCGGCAATGCCAAGGATAGACCTCAGAGGTCGCGACGAGGAGGAGGATGGACCTCAGCAGCATTGGCAATGCTACACCTCGCGGCTGCGCCATTGTTGACGCCACACCGATGAGCCAGCTTAGGGATGGACGTTGGAGGAGAGAGAAGAGGATGGACTTTGGAAGCGGTGGCAATGCCAAGGGTAGACCTCGGAGGCCGGGAGGAGGAGGAGGGTGTAACTTGGCAGCATTGGAGATTCCACGCCTTGCGTCTGCACCATTATTGACGCCGCACCGATGAGCCAGCTTAGGGATGGACGTCGGAGGATAGAGAGGAGGATGGACCTTGGAATTGGCGGCAATGTAGAGGCCACGAGGAGGAGGAGGATGGACCTCGGTAGCGTCAGTGATGCCATGCCTTGTGGCTGTGCCATTGTTGGCGATGCACCGACGATCCGGAATAGGGATGGACATCGGAGGAGAGAGTGGATGATGGACATCGGAAGTGAGGGGAATGCCGAGGATAGACCTCGGAGGCTGCGACGAGGAGTAGGATGGATCTCTGCATCATCGTCGATGCTACGCCTTGCGGCTGCACCATTATTGACGCCGCACCGATGATCCAGCTTAGGGATGGGCGTCGGAGGAGAGAGATGAGGATGGACCTTGGAAGCGGCGGCAATGCAGAGTATAGACCTCAGAGGCCACAACAAGGAGGAGGATGGACCTTGGTAGCGTCAGCGATGCCATGCCTTGCGGCTGCACCATTATTGACGCCGCACCGACGAGCCAGCTTGGGAATGGACGTTGGAGGAGAGAGATGAGGATGGACCTCGGAAGCAGCAGCAACGCCGAGGATAGACCTCAGAGGCTGTAAGGATGAGGAGGATGGATTTCGGCAGCATCAGAGATGCCATGACTTGTGGTTTTGCCATCGTAGGCGTGGCACCGAAGATCCAGGTCAAGGATAGATGTTAGAATAGAGAGGAGGACAGACCTCGGAAGCGGCAGCAATGCCGAGAATAGAACTCAGACGCCACGAGGAGGAGGAGGATGGACCTCGGCAGCGTCAGTGATGCCACGCCTCACGGCTGTGCCATCATAGGCGCCACACGGATGAGCCAGTTTAGGGATAGACGTCGGAGGAGAGAGTGGAGGATGGACCTCGGAAGCGGCGGCAATGCCGAGGATAGACCTCGAACGCCAAGAGGAGGAGGAGGAGGATGGAACTAAGTAGCATCTGTGATGCCACGCCTTGCGGCTTTGCCATCATAGACGCCACACCGATAATCCAGCTTAGGGATGGATGTCGGAGGAGAGAGAGGAGTTTTGACCTCGGAAGCAGCGACAATGCCGAGGATAGACCTTGGAGGTTGCGACAAGGAGGAACATAGACCTTGGCAGCGTCGGCGATGCCACGCCTCATGGTTGTATCATCGTAGTCGATGCACCGATGAGCCATTTTAGGGATAGACGTTGGAGGAGAGAGAGGAGGATGGACCTCGGAAGCGGCGGAAATGTTGAGGATAGACCTTTGAGGCCATGACAAGGAGGAGGATGGGCATTGGCAGCGGTGGCAATGCCAAGGATTGACCTCAGATGCCGCGATGAGGAAGAATATGGACCTTGGAAGTTTTGGAATTTCCCGGTTACCATCGGATGTGGCTGCGGCTCCAGTTCCGGTTTCTGATTCTACGCCGGCTTCTATTTCTACTTCAACCTCGGCTGTCTTTGGGCGGGTCTTCTGCTTCTGCTTTGGCTTCATCTCTAGCCTTCATTGGCTGTTGCAGCGGCTCAAGCTTCGGCTTTTGATTCTACATCAGTGTCTGCTTCTAATTCGACCTTGGCTGTCTTTCGACGGGTCTGCGGCTTCTGCTTCTGCTTTTCTTCAACTTCGACCTCCATCGGCTGGGGCTGTGACTCCAGCTCTGGATTCTGATTCTACGTCGGCTTCTGCTTCTGCCTTAGCCTTGTCTGTCGTCGGCCTGGTTTTCTGCGTCTGCTTCTGCTTTTGGCTTCAGCTTCGGCAACCATCGGCGGTGGCTGTTGCTTCAGCCTCGGATTCTACTCCATCTTCTGCTTCGACTTTGGCCTTCTTTAGTCTTGGCTGTATCTTTTGTTGTTGCTTCAGATTATTATTTGGTATATGCTTCTGTTTGAAAGGAAAGAGGGCAGAGATATACCGGCGGTGATGAGTTGCCCGGCCCTCTGCACCCTTCTCTCGGCAGGCACCATTGTTATTGGATGCAGCTTCTTCTTAGGCGTCTGGTGAATCCCTCATACGTTATGGCTCGGGGACCAAGTTAGTCACACACTGTGTCCCAGATAAAAAATGGTAAAAGTTCTAAGGGTTCCCCTATGAGGCATCAGCACATCTACGCTATACTTCAAAGTAGTGGCCGCACGATCCATTGGACGATGAGTCATGTCTTGGCGGTATTCAAGCAGGATCCCTTGCTAATGGTTGACCGGTGGTCCTACCATCGGGGAGTCTTACCTGATTAGTTTTTATTTAGACCCGGACAACCGATAGCAAAGGAATTCAGGGCAAAAGTATTGCAGTGTAGTTGGTGGTCCTACCATCGGGGAGTCTTATCTACCTGGTGTTCTTTGAGACCCGGAGAACTCGTTCAAAAGGAAACAAAAATCAAATCTAAATTTATGTTGAACTGTCAATCCCAGAGTCTTAATCATCCATAACAACATTCTACTGCCTTGGAGGTCCTACTGTCAGGGAGTCTTACCTACCCGGTGTCCTTTGTGATCTGAGCGTAGTCTTGAATGAACTAATGGTATCCATGCCATGTCCTATTGCCATCATGTGTGGTGGTCCAACTGACGAGGAGTCTCACCTCTAGGACATCCTTTGAGATCCGAGCGGTGAACAGAACAAATGATGGTAAGTACATGAATTTCTTCTGTCGCAGTTGGTGGTCCTACCATCAGGGAGTCTTATCTACCTGGTGTTCTTTGAGACCCAAACCGATTGAAGCTCAAACTAAACCTCATGTGGTGGTCCTACCATCGGGGAGTCTTATCTACCCGGTGTTCTTTGAGACCCGCACGAGCGTCCTCCTCTGACAATTGTTTGCCTGATGTGTACGTCCGGGGGACTAACCAGACAGGCTGGCCAGACTCTGCCCCGGGCACGAAAGGGGTGACAGGCGATACAATGGGCCCCTAGTGCTGACTCTCTGGTGATTACTTGATATGCGATATGTGGCCAGTGATACGAACGGGCATGAGAAATGCTCACGCACAAAATTTGAGACACGCACAATACAACTGATCCTCTATTCTGTGATCGATACCCACGGATGGACTGTTCCTGATAGATGCGAGGTTCTCCTTTTTAGGCAAGGAAGCCTTGGGATCCCTCATCGATACCCAATGATGGAGTTTTCCTGAGAGGTGTGAGTTCCTCCTTCTTAGGCATGGAAGTCTTTGAATCCCTCATGAGAAAGGAAGAGGGGATGTAATGTTAGCATAGGTCCTACGTACAGGCCCAGTAAGGAGTTTGTACGTAGCGGGTAGGAACGTGTGTGTCGCATCAATGGGTCGTGTGCTCTACTGACTCACCCATCAGAGATGCCGATGAAGACACACGATGACCCTACAAATTTCTTCGAACGAACTACTCACAAACTTCAATCAGTCGGAAGCGGCGACTTCAAGCGTTACACGCTTTCATTCTGTTAAAAGTTATTTTGCCGATGAGCCGTGCGGGGGTCGGTATAGCCTTTTGAAAAAGAAAGATTTGTTCAATCAAAAGGGAAGAAACGGCCGTTCGTGGCGTGCAATTTTTTATTCTGCAAGTTTTTATTTGGATCCAGGTTCATTTCTGCATTGACTGTCGGGATCGAGTAGGTTCGTAATATTTAACAATTTGAAACAATGAATTGATAGAAACACATTTCATTTCAAGCTCAATTTTCACATTTTAGACCGATGTGTCCTCTTCTTTGCCGCATGGACGCAGCAACAACAACAACACCATCAACAGCAACATCAGCATCAACAGTCTATCCTACGCGAAGGATCTGATGCAGACAGTTAGGATCAAGGAAAGGGGGGACAAAGGCGTCGAACAATTTGAAGATGGCCATGAAACGGAACAAAACAAGGGCTTGTCGACAACAAGTACAACTAGCAGTATCTACAGTAGTGAAGATGAGGATTGCGATTACAACTAGCAGAACTGACGACAGCACTGAGGCTGATTCGGAAGCGGCACCAATGACATCGATGTTGTCGTTGAAACACCCCCCAAACAAACGAACCCGGATCCGCTGTGTCGGAGATTGAAATCGCTTTCACCAGTTCGACAGTGCGGATTCGCAAAAGGAGCAACGTTGGAAATAATTTACATAAACGATGATGGCGACATATTTTTGTAGCAGAAGAAAAACACGGTGGTGTTCAAAAGTAGGACAAAGGCGGGAGTTGTATGCCAATGTGTCCTTAGGTATTGACCGAAGAACAACATATCAGCGAAGAAACAGAGGAAAGAGGAGGAAGAGGTTGCATGAACAAAGATAGTGGAAACTCAATGAGCTGGAAAGTTATCGCTAGATCCATGGCCGTGGTAGTTTTCCTAAGGGGTGTACATCCAATTCTCGGCTACAAAACTGGGTGCACTATCAAAGGCAATTTAATAGAAACGGCTAACTTCCTCAGAAACGGGTAACTCGTTTGCAGCAACTGGCGTTTCGATTTGAATGTTACGACGAGAGGTGGAATAAGCGCTAAGCGCTACGGCGTTAACTGAATACTCTAGATAGGCGACATGCGATATGGGCACGTCAATATCCCACAAAGATGCAAATCCAATTGACAGCTTGGCATGTGGGTGATTACACAAAGGACAGCGTATCGAAAGGGAAATCTGAGAGAAGATCGAACGAAGTGTTTGCAGCCAGTTGACTTCCTTTCGGTTGGAAGAAATATAAATACATAAAATGTAAATATTGTTTTCCAGTAGCATCCCTTGAATATACATGGTGGATGCGTCTTAGTGTATAGGCAAAAGAACAGTATCTTTGCCAAATGTTTCCGAAAATCGAAACGTGATGCTTTCTACCTTACGTGACATTAGACTTTGTTGGAATCGAACAAATGTTATTTGATAAAAATGTTTAAATTAGATTATGTTATAAAGATTTCAGATCGATTGTATGATCAGCGGTAGCTACGTAGCTATGTAGTATGATCCTTTGTCAATAACAAAGGGATGTGTATGCGTCTATTTGGAAATGGAGATGATTAAATCAAGGCTTCTCGTCTCAATGTGTACTTGTCATCCATGCATCCACATTTTCCTTGAGTCATTTTTAACAACTTCATTGGCTTTTACAACCGTCAACCATAATGTTATGAGCAGAAGTAAGAACAAAAATACAAGGGAGGAGTAAACAATATGTTTTCCATGGAACAAAGCGAGTAACATTTGTTCATCTGTATGCAAATGTTAGTGATGTAGTTATTCCACAAAAAATATTCGCGTTCTCGCCAAAAGGAGAGGTCCTCAGATATGTGGCACATCCTTATTTTTAATGGTGGATCTATGCTATATACGTTTCGCACGAGCCGAGGTGCGGTGTACCCGGGTTTGAGTTTGAAGGATCAGAGCCTCACCTCCCGCTGTTTTTACTACAATCTAGCTCACCCTGTTTTTACTACAAGAAGCCCAACCCACATCGCGGAGGAGCGACACCAACGTCTTTCGTCATATCGTTCTCATTCCCATGTCGCGGCACGTACACACTGCGGGCCTCGCATGCATTAAAACAACAAGTGTGTGAACCGCAAATGTTTCAGCACCCTTCTTCCGCACAACCGGAATTCAAAATCTTCCATTCATAATTTTCATTCTCGACGGGGGTTGAACAAGCCCCCCGTCACACCATGCCATTCCCGGAGCAGCGCACGACCACTTTCCTCTGAATATCCTACCCCGTCGCCTACACATTGATATTTAGGATGTTCAGATGGAAAGACTTGAAAGTTCAAATGACAGAACGAATAAAATAGTAGTAGCTCACAAGAAATCAGGACGAATATGAGAAACACGAGTTCGGCGATCCACGAATTTAAATCCAATCATCTTTAAAGTGTATTTTTGACAATGTTTGGTGTTCGATTGGTTCTATAAGCGTTACAGATAATTGGAATTCATTTAGTGAATCACGTATTTTATTCATTACAGCACAACGTGGTTGCAGAGGCGACATGCCACATACACGTGATGGTGGGCGCCACACGAGTTTGGTTGCAGTTCCCTGCGCCGACGCAAGAAATTACAGCTCATGTTTCATTGACGCGGCGTTTCTAATGCTCGGCAACTACGACAACCATGTGATTATGAAAACACTTCGGATCGAAAAAGAACTCACAGGATTCTTCACCCTGAACATATAATCCGCAGCAGTTGTAACCTCTACAAGTATGAGTCGTTGGAAGTACTGGAAGGCAAAGACACACAGCGCCACGAAACGAGGGTCGCCAACGGCGGAGGTGACGGCGGCGGCGTGGTGGAAGAAAGCAAATCCACAGAGGTACTTTCCGACCCTTCCTTTCGGTGGTTGCCAATGAGGTACNTAGATTAGATGCAATCCAACTCGTACAATAAAAAGGTGTGAAGTGAAGCATACCGTTAACAAGTAGAAATAATCAGCAATCCTACGCACAGGCAATACTCAATGCCACTGGACCGTCCCCACTGGACCGTCCATCTCCTCGCATGCTTGCTCCGGCGGTCTCTGTCAGATCACCTGTGGTTGGAGTAACCACCGACGCATCTACCGACGTGTCCTGCACGCCCATGCAGTCACCAAGGACCAATTATGCGTAATAATGGGCGCCGACGAGTGTACACGTCGAATATGTCCGCCACACGAATCCCGAGTCCCATCTGTCCATCGACGCACTCCACACTGAATACCGGTACGTCAGCCACACACGTGCATCGTCCCAACGCACCGACATCCCCCACCATAGCAGGAATACCAATCTTCTCAAGGTGCGACAGAGAAGGCTGCATGGCCGATGATTTAGTGCGTGCTGTATTTGAAGGAACGAAAGAAGTGCGAAGGGGATTTGCAAATCAATATCACTGTGTTCTTTATTGCGTTCGTTCGTCGACAACCAAGCAAGCTAGCTGTGTTCTACTCGTACACGGAATAGATTGTTCTCCGCTCGGCGCTGCTGCTTACAGTAGGTCCCATTAGGGTTAGTCTACCGATAGGTCCCGGTTGACCGATGTTCTCTCTCGTATAGTGACCTACCGTACAAGTACAAACGGTGCTATTCATAACTGAGGATTGTCTTCTCTTCTTCCGGTAATATTATTTACCAGTAGTACTACTGTACATAAAATTCTAAACATAAAATTCTAAACGAGTAACCCTACATAACCCTAATGTTACTAATTATGGCCTAGAGTCTTCTTTTTTCCGGCACTCGGTTTTGGGACTAGTTAGGCTTCCCTGCTAATTTCGGAACTACTACTACTAATTTAGTAGGCCTCTCGTTTTGTTACCGACCGTACAAGTATCAGCGGTGCGATAGGTGCGTTGCTAACTGAGGATTATCTTCTCTTCTTCACATAATACCAGTATGTATACTACTCCTGCATGGCCTACATAGAGTCTACGTACTCACCTGGCGTCCGGGACTCGATTTTGGGACTAGTTAGGCTTCGCTACTAATTTCGGTGCTAATTTCGGAGCTCTATCGTATCGTTACCGACCGTACAAGTATCAGCGGTGCGATCTTCTCTTCTTCAGATAATATGTACAGTCTACTCGCTCTAAGATCGCGGGGGGTGATCCGGCCAACCGCCAATCTTAGGTAGAGTACCAATCTTAAGCGTCTTAGCGCGAGTTGGGTACTTTTGGCACTGTAATT
>JALLOR010000325.1:0-10898 GCA_036939395.1 Porosira glacialis
TGTGTACGTGTAACTACGTACACACACTGTCACTCCCAGAGCCGGCCAAAACAACATCAACATAAAACCACATCCCAAAGATACCAGATACAAGTACGGAAACATCGTTGGGGCAGCCGCTCGAGAACCCGACCACGATGGAAAACGAATCGTCGAACGACGTCAAGTCGGTCGATAGTTGCGACGTGGAAACCTCCATGGCGAAGGGCGGTGACGAAACGGGAGAAGTAGGAGGAGGAGGAGGAGTAGTAGGAGGTGGTCGCGAGGAGTCGTTGTCGTTGGGACGAAAGCGCGGTCCGACAGAAGAGGAGGAGAAGGAGGAGGGTCGGAATGACGCTAGAAAGCTACCACGCCGCGAGAGCGACGATGCAAAAGAATCCGGGATTGCGGGCGGGGGAGAGGATCTAAACGATGCCGATGCCGAAATGGGGGATGCCGAAAAGGAAAAGAGTGCCGCCACGACCACTCGCAACCACTCCAACACGGGCACCACCGCGGTCAACTCAAAGGAGGACGACGAGGAAGAAGAACGAGACGACTACGCCTACGCCGACGAAGAATGCCACTACGAATTCGACGACGATGGCAGTTCCGGGCTAGCTTCCGGCAACCCGGACGGCGGCCTCCTCGAGCGAAGCAGCCGCACGCCGCTACCCATCACGGCAGGCTTCGATCTCGACACCGCCGCCGACGGTGCCTCCAAACCCCCCGCCGACGCGTACCTGGTCAACACGGAGCCGTTCGACGCATCCTTCATCCTCCGTCCACCGGTCAACGACGCCGAACTCCAGCACTGCCTCGAGGTTGCTCGTGCTAACCTCGCCGTGGCCCAACGCACCATTGAGGAGAAGGGATACGCGTACTTTCGGGACGAAGTCGTCAACAAATCATTCCTCACCCTAAAAACCCGTGCGGAAGACGAGGAGGACAATGGAGAAAAAGACAGACACGAGGAAGAGACGGAAAAGCGTTCGTTGGACGATGCGTTAGTGAGGGGCAATCCGCGGAGGTATCAGACGGCGCTGTTTGAACTGGCCAAGCGGCAGAATACCATTGTGAACATTGGGACGGGACGGGGGAAGACGCTGATTGCCCTCTTGTGTATACGCCATTTTCTGGGGGATTGTCACATTGACGACCATGCCAACAAATCCGACGCGGAAAATGCCGACGGTGACGCCGACGCCGAAAATGCCGATGACGCCAACGGCAGCGTTGCCCGCCCACCGAACCCCAACGACCGCATAGACCTCTCCGCCCCCTTCCACCACCCCCGCGGCGATCTCAAACAAGCAGTCTTTCTCGTACCCAGCGTCGCCCTCGCCGTCCAACACACCTTGACGTTGCGTGCCAATCTTCCCTACACCATTGCCACGGCGTGTCATACGGCGACGAACAGTCCCAAGGCACGCTGGAGGTTGGCCTCCGCGGATGTGATCGTGGCGACTCATGGGGCGATGCAGGATTTGCTGTGCCATTACCCGGATTTGTTCAGCTTGAGGACGTGTGCGCTGTTGGTGGTGGATGAGTGTCATTATTCCACGGGGAACCATGGGTATGCCAGAATTCTGGAACGGTTCTACCACAAGGGACTCAATCCCGACGAACGCCCAAGGGTCCTGGGACTCACGGCCAGTCCCTTGGTCCACATCAAACCCGATACCAGCAATGAAAAACTGGAGGCCAGTCTCGAAACTCTCGAAAAGTTGTTGGATTCACGGTTGGCATGTATGGAGCCTGATTGGGAAGGGACGGATGATGCGATATGTGGGGGTACGAACGGCGATGTGGTGAATACCTCGGCCGAAGAGCAGAATAAGTCTCATTTCCAAAAGTGTGAGGAATGCGTCCAGTACTATCGCAACGAACCTCCCCGCATTTCCCTACCGCTACACACGGATATGGGACTGCACCACTCCCGCATTCGGGAATTCAATCAGCTGGACCAGATATTCGATGATCTCGGTCCCCTTCCCACCTCGATTTATTGCCAGACGTTATACAGGGAGGTCAGTCGGAATCGGTACGAGGAGGAGAGCAGTGAGGAATTTCGTTTGGTGAGGGAGCATCTCAAGTATCTTTCGGAGTATTGTGAGGAGTTGTGTCAGAATTGTGCCAATGGAGGACGGTCCGACAAGCTGGTGGTTTTGGAGACACTGCTGGAAGATATTATTGAACGTGGCGTTCATGATGCCGACCGAATTAACGAGAGTGGAGAATCGGAGGGCAGTACCGTTGGCGTCGTCTTTGTGGAACGGCGCATCACCGCTCTGGCTCTTTACGACTACTTTCGACACCGTAAACAGCACATGGATGAAGGTACACACAATCGCATCCAGCGGTTGGACAAGGATCGAGGACCGGTGGATGCCAAAGCTAGCGCTAAGAAGAGGCGTGAGGTCAATGCGATTGTGGATGGATTCATGACGGAGATTATGAATAAGTGCAATGACGGGTCCATTTCTTTCCCCGAGGTATCGGAGGAGAGTGGCGTTAAGAATCACGATGGACGTCAAGGTTCGGAGGAGGGAGGAAAGAAATCCATCGACGAAAAGAAAGATGAAACAAGTCCAGATAGGGGCTGTGTGTCGGACGATGGTGTTGATATGCGTGCGTTCTGGTTGCAAGCCAGTAGAAAGGTTGTGGCGGCGCGACTCGAAGATGGAATCCTACGTGATGAAAAAATGGGATTCTGCAGTATCGAAGGCGTCGAAGACGGAAATGAACCGAGTCATAAGGAGAAATCCACCCGGCCTGGAGCTTTAGAAGACACCGTTTCTACTCGTCATGACGAAGAAATTGTAGGCGTGATTAAGGCCGATGTGATATGCCGCCATACAACACAAGTCTTCAAATATCTCGACAAAAGCAATAAGCTGAGTCTTCAAGACCAAGATAATGCCATGACATCCTGGCTTCATCAAATGAGAAAGATCAGGGATGTTTTGGATGGTTTTCGTAGAAAGGAGACGAATGTCCTTATTGCGACTTCTGTTGTGGAGGAAGGAGTCGATGTCGATGCGTGTAGCTTTGTGGTTGTCTTTGATAATCTTCGAAGCAGCAAGGCATACGGTGAGTGATCAACTGCATTTAAAAAACAACTGAATGGATGCACCTTTCAATTTGTGGTTTGTACTTTTGTGCTAACGCTCGATCATTTTCACTTCACCACCAGTTCAAATGAAGGGTCGTGCCCGCCAGAAGAATGCAAAGTTTTACGTTTTCCAGAACACCCATCCTCTCGCGGACGCGCCTCTCATGACTCTCAATGAAGCACGAGAGGTGGAGTATCGCGTGCGCACGTTCATTCAGGATAGACAGCGACACTTGAAGCTAGACTTCACACCGAACTACACAGCTCGTTATACGGGTCCGTCTGTCAAGTCCGAGGAAGTTGCACTAACCGAGGGTGAATATCGCTCAACCAAGGGAGTGGTTGATGTCACGTCTGCAAAATCGCTCCTGAATCGTTATACAGTGAGCATTCCAATGGATTCTACGTCACGCGCAAGACGGGAGAGCGTTTTACTTCTTATGCCATCCTTTGAGGATACAAGATTGATTCTTCCGGCGCACCTGCCTGCAGACGTGAGATGCGTCGAACTCCCGGAAAAATATCACACATGCAGCAAACGCGAGCGTCAAAACATGCTGGCACTCATGGCCTGCGTGCGCTTGCACAGTTTGAATCTTCTGAACGATCGTCTTTTGCCACTTAGGAGACAGGACATGCAACAAAAGCTAATGAAGGTTGCACTTGCCGAGTTGCCAGAAATGGAAGAGCCCATTGCTATGCAGCTGCCCCCCAACATCGATGACTCGGAAGAGGTCTATATCTATCCTCTTATTCAGGATGGCATCATGTTCAATCAAAATGACGAAATTTTGAAAGGAAATGGTCGAATGCTATGCCTCACCACTCTTTCTCCACTTCCTGATGCTGTACCATCACAACACTTCAAGCACAGCGAACTTGGTCCTATTAGCTGCACTCTCGGAACACCGCGTAAGGAGAAGCTAAGCGGTGACGAATGGAACTTGTGTGCGAGCTTCTACAGAAGTGTAATGAACTCTCGGTGGAGGAAAAGAAATGGAAACAAGTGGTACGAGTATTGCCCCGAGAAAGCGTCCAAGGGTGTTGTCCCACCTTGCATTGTGTGCTGTCTCAAAAAAGATGGAGAGCTTGATTGGAACCGGATGAAGAAAATTATATCCGATTATTCGCGATCCGAAGAAGAACGTACTGCTGCTGCTCAAAACCAAGGGAGCGAGTCAGATTTAAGCGAACCCCGTTTATGGGCCCCACTTTATGATCCAATGATCACGTACATTGCTTACGGACCGAGCGGCGTAACAAGTTCTGCCGAATTCCCTGATGCTACTTCAAACGCCAAGACATACCAAGAGTATTTGAAAAACAATCGTGGATTCGATGTGTCACCGAGCTGCTTGATGTTTAGCGCGCAGCGTCTCTGGCACCAGCCGAGGCGAATTGATCGCGAGAAAAAAACTTTTTTCGAGAATCCTGTCTTCAATCGAACGAAGGATGTAAGCTACAAACGGGCTGAGGAAATCGATGACATGGCGCCTCTTCAAGAGGGCGAGCGCAGTCCTTGTGACGGACTCACCCCCGTACTCCTCGCACAAGACTCTTGCTGTGAACCACATGGGATTTCTGATCCATCTCTCTACCTACACTGCCTCTTGCTTCCGCAATTTTTGTATCACATTGATCGAGTCCTTACTGCGGTAGCATTTCGTGCACACTGTCTACGGAGGCTTCCAATTCTTGGGAATTATCTTCAAAAAGTACCATTGGACGAGTTGCTTGAAGCAATTACCGCAAAGAGCTGCTCGCTTGACCTGTCATACGATAGGTTAGAATGGCTTGGTGATGCCGTACTGAAATTACTCCAAACCGACGCGCTACTGCACTCAAAAGATCTCAAGAACTGGGTAGCCTACTTACACGAGGGCGATCTATCTCGTCTCCGCGCAGGTGAGGGAGCGCACCGTGCTGCTTATTGAATTTCCTGACATTCAGTGTGCGAATTTACGTTGTTTCTCACTCGTTTCTGTTTATCTTTCGTGTTTATCTCTATTTGTTTCTCTGTGATTTACAGCTATGGGTAGAAATGAGCGTTTAAAAAATGCGGCGAAGTCCGCTGGGCTTGACAGATATATTCTGATCTGTCAACTTGGGCGAGCGCAGTTTGTACCAAACTCCTTGGAATTGATAGTAAGCCAAGAAGATGGAACAAAGATTAAAAGCCAGGTTGAGAATTTTTCCGCTGGAAACAAAGTTTGCGCTGATCTTGTTGAGTCTTTACTTGGCCTGATCTTTGTGAAATTTGGTTATCATGATGCTGTTAACATAGCTATGGAGATTGGAATTTCATTGCCACAGGATTCAACGACCGAATGGCCGAAGTCTGACGTTGCCCCCAAAAAACACTTACTCGCTTTGGCAGAAAGTTTTCTTGGTCTGAAGAAAGATTCGATCAGGCGCCCAGAGCTCCTAGAGGAAGCGATTACACATTCAAGTTGTATTCATGAAAAAATTCCATGTTATCAAAAATTAGAGTGGGTTGGAGATGCTGTTCTTTGTCTTGCAGCTCGATCCTGGGCATATTCCAATTACCCCGGGCTTCTTGTTGCGGAGCTTGTGATTGTTGAGTCAACCCTAGTGTGTAATGAAACACTCGGGTACCTATCAGTCAACAAGAACCTTCATCGCTTTATTAACCATAGAGACTCAACTTTGCCGGGAAAGCTCGATGAATATGTGAGATCTCTTGAATCGGGCCGGGGTTTGTGGGGCACCGAGCCACCAAAAGTAAGTTTCTCATTCTGTTGAATTGTCCGCTTTGATTTTGACCACCACTGTGACAATCATACTCACTTTTCTGTTTGCATCGGGTATTTTGATTAGATTTTGCCGGATGTTGTCGAGAGTCTCTTGGGTGCCGCTCATGTTGATGGTGGCTATGAAGCAGGAAGAGAAGCAACATTTTGTGCTTTGAAACCTATGATAGATGTCGTATCAAAAGCAATAGGTGGAGGTGGAGAAGATACACTAGAAATGCGACTGAAAGCCAGGTCACTGATGCATCCCAAACAAGTGATGCACGAGCTCGCTGGTGGGATATTTCAAGTCCAAACATTCAGAGAAGAAGAGTTTGCTGTGCTGTCGAAGAAAAACATCAAAATATGGAAAGGAGAATGGGAGGCACCCGATGCCACCAGTAACGGTGCCGTTGGCACTATATCATGCTGCGGAATCAATATTATTGCGGCGGGAGAACACACAGGGCACGTTGCAAGCAACCGTGCCTGTGCATTGGCAGTTGGGATTTTCCAGCTTTGCACAGAGATGGTTGAGAAGTTATTTGAAATTTTCGCCACTCTCAAGGTTCAAAACAAAGAAAACAAAAAGGCGTCATCTTCAGACCCACCTACAATTGAATAAGCTGCCGATTTCTGACGGCATAATTTTATATCTTTTAAACTTAACTGGTACGCTTCTAAGTATCGCATGACTCGCACTATCCTAGTACCATCTTGAAATGCACCATTCTCTAGTATAAGGTACGCTTCTCATCGATCATAATGACTGACATCATGAACTGAATTTCCAGTACCACTTTATCATGAGGGCTAGGGAACAAATATCCCTGAATCCGCCATACTCGGCTAAGATTTTTTCTTCTTTTTTAAAGCTTTTATTTTTTCATAGCATGTGCAACATACCCGTTCCGTGTTTTCGATTCATTAAACATTTGTAAATCTTGCGAAACTATTAACATAAATTCATCGTCCAACATTATTCTCATAGCGCAGTTAGCGTAGGCCCTACGGCAGTACTGATGATACCAAGTAAGTTAATGTTTGAAATCGATGAGTTTATTCATACGTTAATGCCCGTAGGAACTAGTACTATTTACGTGGGCTATTTTATTTTTTATTTCTCTAGAGATTCGAAATATCAGATCTCTAGAGACAATATTTGTTTGTGGGAATTCTTACTGAATGTTCGTATGGGAGGCGGTCGAATGCCTGACGCGGCCTTTCCCTCCCCCACAAAAAGTAAGTGTCAATACCAAAGCTCGCCAGTATTCCATCCCACATCTCTCAACATTTTCGTTCCTTTTCCTTCGGGGACGGCCACCGCGGAGATTATACGGCAGCTTCACGGGCTGCCGAGGGAGAATAGTCGGAGTCGCTGCAGCAACAAGAAGGACGACGACGACAATAATGACAGTGAGGTGGCGTTGGTGAACGAGATGGCGCCGCTGGTCCGCCGCGACGTCGACGTCGACGACTCTTCCTTCCACCCGGTGAATCTTTCGCCAGTAGCGTTCCGCCCTCGACGGCACCGGCGCCCGTGTGGCGGCTGCTCTTCCTCTGCTTCTCAATTTCCACCCTGCCGACGTTGACGGCCTGGTCGTGGACGCTGCAACCTTCTCCATCGTACTTTGGGCAGGGCCTCATCATGGGCCCCAAGATGGCGGTCTCCATGCTGCTGTGAACCATCGTTGGTTGGTGCGTACTGGCGCCCATGGCCAAGGCGGCGGGATGGGCCAGATATCCACGACGTGGCCACGGGCGCAAGGGACTGGCTTTAATGGGTGTCCTTGGCCATTATGCTCGCCGATTCGGCGGTGTCGCTGGCACTGCTAGCGGCCAAGGTTGTGCTCCAATCCATCAGTTCCAGCAGAGACAAACATGTTCAAGAGGAATTGGACCCCGTGCCACCCCATCAACAAATCACCTAGAAAATATGGCTGCCCAGGCTCCTCTTGGCCTTGTTGCTCTGCACTGCCATCCTCTCCCCCATGTTCAATGTACCCCCCTTCCAACGATCCATTGCTGACCTCTTCTCCGTAATGGTTGCCATGCTGGTCGTATGCACCTTGGGAGAAACGGACCTCACCCCCATCTTAGGAATTAGCATGGTCTCCCAACTCCTCTTTGCCATCCTCGCACCAGGAATTTTCATGGCCAATATCGTGGATCTCCAGTACGGACACTTGCTACGTGCCTCGCCCAAATCCCAGTTCGTTGCACAGCTTGTGGGAAACGCCGCCTCCTGTTTCATGGTCGAGGTGTCATGGCTGTTGTACTCGTCGGCTCATTGGCCTACAAGATTCCCGGACCAGAGTTCATGGCGCTAATATGGCTCGATATGGCTGAGTTTGTCAATAGGGGGTATCTTGCCATAAACGTGTTGCCCAGCGCCATGGGTGCCGTAGAAATTGCGGAACTGCTACCTACAATGGAGGCGGTTCTCCCCTTGTCTCACAAGTGGAAGGTTCCCTCGGCCATGTTGGCCTCCATTGGCATGTATGTCAAACCCAATTGGACATTACCACGTGTTTCTAGGGGGGGGGAATTATGCATGTCATTGCTGAAATCCGGACGGGGCTGAGAGGTATAAGATTGTCGTGGCTTCAGGATTTGTGTTGGGGAACGGTTTGACTAGTATTATATCAATGTGGGGTTGAATAGTGTGAGGGTTGGTTGGGTTTGGTGTGTGGTTATTAAAGAGCTAGAGTGTAGGTAAATAGATAGCTAGTAAATAAGTGAGCGCAAGCTCTTAGTTCTACTTGTACTTGNTCCAAGAGGAATTGGACCCCGCGCCACCCCATCAACAAATCATCTGGAAAAGATGGCTGCCCACGGACCTCAACCCCGTCTCGGTAATTGGCAAGGTCTCCCAACTCCTCTTCGCCATCCTCGCACCGGGAAACCTCGTGGCCAATCTCGTCGCCGGAGCCATTGCTGAGGCGGGTGCCATTGGCGCCGGGGACATGATGCAGGATCTCCAGTGCGGACACTTTCTACGCGCCTCGCCCAAAGCACAGTTCGTCGCACAGCTCGCGGGCACCGCCGCCTCCTGTTTCATGGTCGAGGCGGCGTGGCTGTTGTACTCGTCGGCCTACGAGATTCCCGGACCGGAGTTCCTGGCGCCGACGGCGCTGATATGGCTCGATATGGCCAATGTTGTCAATGGGGGGGGCGTCTTGCCACGAATGTGTGGCCCACTGCCATGGTTGCCGCGGCGATTGCGGCACTGCTACCTTCGATGGAGGCACAGAGAGGCCGGCACTATCAGCGGCGTTGGCGGCAGATGTGAGGCTCTATTTCGTAAAATAATGAGGGGTGAACGGCGGTGACGAGTTGTCTGGCTTACATCACCCCCTTCAAAAGATAGAGGCTGACAGTGTCAGCAACTTCAAAAGGGGACATGGAGTTTTCCTCCTGGAAAGAAGGGATGGACGACCGGCGGCGACGAGTCGCCCGGCACCCCCCCTCCCCTATGAAGGAGAGGCTGGAGCCTCCCAATCAAAAGTGCTTCAACGGATTGTCGGATCAAGTACGGATCGTGACGCCAATGGTTTTGTTTTAAGCGAAAAAAAACACCAAATAGATAGCAAATAAGATGCTCACCAGAGGAAGGGAATCACAAGAGGAGATGTGGCGGCCGTGACGGATGCCGTCGCGCTCCAACGACGACGTCAAAGGGAAGCGAGTACCAATAGGGCACATGAGTCTGATGATGATGACAAGGACCCTTCCTTTTGGAAAAGAAGGGAGGGACGACCGTTGTTGATGAGTCGTCTGGCGTCCCTCACCTCCCTCAGGAGAGAGAGGCCGGCACTGTCAGCAGTGTTGACGGCAGATGCGAGGATCCCTTTCGGAAAAGAATGAGAGATGGCCGGTGGTGAAGAGTCTTCCGGCATACATCGCCTCCTTCAAAATATAGAGGCTGGCAGTGTCAGCAACATCAGCATGGTACATGAGGTTTTCCTCATGGAAAGAAGAGAGGGACAACCGGCAGTGATGAGTCACCCGACACCCCCCCTCCCCCATGAAGGAGAGGCTGGCATAATCAATACCTCCGGAAACGTCAGCAGCATTGGCGGCGGATATTGTCCGCTCTGTGAAGGGAATGTTCGACCGGCGGTGATGGAAGCAGCGCCATGCCACCTGCCAAACATAAGCAATGGGAGGAGTGGACCGGCTGCGATATGTTAACTGAACTCCCGCGCTCGTCCTCTCACCATGCGTCTTCGGTGGTGGCGATATCAGATCATTCTGCGCGCCAGCGGGAGGAACATCGGGGTGGACCGGCGGTGATGAGTCGCCTGCCCCCCCGTCCTCCCTCTCATTGGACGTCGTTTGTGGGTGGCAGCGGCAGCAGCGCCACACCACCTTCCAAACATGAGCAAGGGGGGGATTATACCGGCCAAGATGTGTCTCCCGGCCTCCCACGCCCGTCCTCTCACTATACGTCTTCGGTAGTGACGGTATCATATCATTCTGCATACCAGTGCCAGTGGGAGGAACGTCGGGGCGGACCGGCGGTGATGGATCTCCCGACCCCCCGTCCTCCCTCTCGGTGTACATTGTTTGTGGGAGGTGGCAGCAGCAGCGCCACACCACCTGTCAACAGAAGAAAGGGGAGGAGTAGACCGGCCACGACATCATCCCGCACCAGTCCTCTCACCATACGTCTTTGGCGGTGGCGGCAGCAGATCATTCTGCATGCCAGTGGGAGGAACGTCGGGTTGGACCGGCAGTGATGAGTTGTTCAGGATCGATGACGATTAGGGACGGACGCACGAGATTTCCATCCCGAAATCCGTTCACATCCCCGACCTTCCAATGGTGCTGATTCGACCCAGCATTGGGCGCAGAACACAGCCGACGATACCACCAAGACAACAGGCGCAACGTCGAACAATATTCGTTTCCAGGGGTACAGTAAAAAGATACCGTTGAACTAGGCATCATCCATTAGGGGGTACGAGAGGCAGCCCCCCCTTTACCCCCTGTATTGTTACTTGAGAAAAAAAATGAAATTAAAAATTATTACGTAGGAACTAGTACTAAGC
>JALLOR010000326.1:0-10835 GCA_036939395.1 Porosira glacialis
AAAGTCACAACACGACACAACAAGACTGAATCACCATGCCCAGTCGCATCCCCACACGTGCTTCGGTAAACAACAACCACTCCCTTTCATCATCAGATGAAGAGTCAGCGGACGAAAGCAATACTGCCTGGCTCTTTCGCCGTTGTGCGGATCTAACGCCATCGTTATCGATCGCAATAAATCTTGCTCAAAACATCTTCATCGGCATCGAGGAGATTAACGAGAAGAATAGAAAAGGTGAGGACGTTGACCCGCAACATGTTTTTTTTGAAGCAATGGCAGGTTACCGGGTAATGTCCTTTCTTTTCGAACTCGTTGAACGTCTGGACGACCTTGTGTCCGATGAAACATTGACGGGTGACGCTCTCGCAAATGAGTTCCTCGAGTGCGACGAGGAAAAGGAGAACGACGACGAGGACGGGGAAGAGAACGAAGACGAGAACGACGACGAGGACGGGGAAGAGAACGAGGACGAGAACGAGGGTGGAGTCGAGGACGTGGTAACTGTAACAATCGTTTCGGAATAGCTTTCCGCCTGATAGTGAAGGTTCCATTGCATTGAAAGAGAGTGAATTCGCACACCGCACCTCCCTCTGGTGAGAGACAGACTAGAAAGAATACGTACAGTAGGATGGAGGTGTGGTCACGCCAGTTAGTGGGATCTATTCGTAACGTGTAACATTGTAAGTAACATCACACATCACAAGAAGTCCAAAATGGTTTCAATATGAAAACACACAATTGCATGCTGTGCTTTAATTTCTGCGTTTCCTTTTTCAGAATGCGAGCAGCAGAGTGTGGACTCAAGTCGGCATCTTGGGAATCAGTGTAGGGGTGCATGGGATGATGAGTGTGTAACCCGAACATCGAAGAAAGAACAAAAGGTAACAAAATATAGCTGCAAGGATTTAATATTGGATGATACAACTGGAACCGACGACAACAATTATTTCAGATTTCCGAACGATTGCGATGAACTTTAATGTGAGGACAAGGACAATGACAATCGATACAACGACGCTTGCGGCTGTTACATGGCGAAGAAGTGTTCGTCCAGCGACTGTTTACAGGAGATCCTGCGAGTCCAAATATACAAGGAGAGCGGCGTTGCAAGTGAGGAGTGTATCGTGGACGTAAAAGAGAGTGTTAGTGACTGTTATTGCTACCTGTACTGTGAGTTGCTGATTACTTCGGCGACAACGTTGTAATGCCATCTACGAGGCGGCGACTTTGGAAGTTTCCCGTCTGCGCGATGTCAAGTTTTTATTATTCTAATGATTCGTTTATATCTTCATACGTAAGATATGCATCTACTGGTACTGATAATATGAACATATGCTTACCTGTTGAGATTTTCCAAAAATCTATTGCTAAGAAACATGTTTCTGCGTCTCACAAATCATGGATAATCTGAAATCCGTATGGCCTTAGATAGTTTGATACATATTTATCGCAACGCTTCATACTTCCGCCGTACTCTGTACACTCACCACTGCACGCATGATTGTGCTGCAAAGGCTTGAGAATTCAAAGAAAACCCTGATTTCAGAGATGTGCTCATGATATCATTTTAATGTAGCAGCTGTTTCTGGAATATCAAAGATGATGTAAGCACACTCAGCCAAGAAGTACATCAAAAATCCCAAACAAACCAACACATTCCGTACAGTCCATTATAATATTCCAGTAATAGGGCGATCACTTTATTCCAGCCGCATGTGGTACTCTTTACGAGATATAATTTATCTTGTGGAGTATTTATTCCTTCTAAAATTGATTGCGTAAGTAGTAGTTCCAGGTGCTAGGGGAGTACAAGGGAATCCGTAGTGGGCTAGAAAAAAATTGTTGATTCATACAAAAGTAGTCGACGACATAAGGTGAAACCATCAGATTCATCGTGAAGGAAAAATCATACATACTGTAAGTGTAGTGTTATGGCCATCGTCGAAAACTGTATTTCTGCACACCCAAACATACCACTATGGAGTACATGCATGTTGAAAATATTATGAAATGCGTTGAGAAGTATATTTCTACTCAAATTTAAGTTATTATACGTGGGGGGCTGCTTAACAAGTTTTACCCAAAGCGCCCAACAACCATTTTAAACAAATATAAAAAGGACTTCTACTGTTGGGATCGTTGTGCTGACACACTCAATATTCAAGGACCGTTCTTGCGCGAAGCAATTCCCGCTTTCACCCTCTTCCTCAAACCTCTCAAACGATTAAAGCTCTTAGTCGAATTCGACGATGTCACACTCTCGCCGCCACTGCTTTTGGGTTTTTTGCTCTTGTTTCCCCCCAGAGGTACCGCTCCGTTCATCGTGTTTTCTTGATCGACGAACTTTAAACCCTCTGAGAGTGAATCTTTTTTTGCCTCCGATCCTTGAGGTTCCCTTGGGTGAGACGATTCGGTCTGGAGCGAAGCTGTTTCGGATGGACGTCCCTTGCCTGAACTCAATACACGGTCGTCGGAGCTTCCGCTAAATAGAGCATGCTCGAGGACTTCCCGCAATGAAGCAGACCTCTCATTGGGATCATGATGGATAAGCTTTCTCAAAATGTACATGCCATCGTGATCATTCTCATCCACGTGTCGAAGCGCCCTTTCAAGGCTGTGATCGTCCCACCGTCCAATCTTGGAGATTTTATTCGCACTCATGGCCCGCTTCCCTCTGAAGGCATACGGCGAAAGCGGTACGCCACAAATAGCTTCGTACATGAGCACCCCAAAGGACCAAATATCATGCGAGGGCTTCGATTCAATCGAAATAACCTTCGCCGTCACTTCTTTCTTCCCCAACGGCGCGCGTTTGCTTTCGACGACGACAGATTCCGGGGGGTGGTAGAATCCTCGTTTGGGATCAGTCGGCGATCCAATCGCCGTACTGCCACCGGCACCGAGGAGCTTCCACCGACTTCCGAACTTTCCGACGTTGTGCGTGCCGAAGTCACCGTGGATGATACCGTGTTCGTGCATGTGCAGCAGGGAGATTCCGATGCGTTTTAGTATCTTGGGAGAGAAGGACTTTCCGTACTTTCGCATGTCGAGCATGAGGTTCTCGGCGGTGGTGTCGGCGCCCTCCATGGTGATGCAGTACCCCGGTTCGGCCATGGCCTCGGAGTAGGCGGCGTGTTGGACGGTGTGGTGCACACTGATCACGGCCGGGACGTAATGGCGTGAAAGATGGTAGTTCTTTCGCACCTTTAGTTCTCGTTCCACAATATCCGAACGGGATGTCAGCTTGGCGATGACTTGTTGTCCCTTCTCCTTCTTGATCTGACGCATCTTGTCCTCGATGGTCAATTGAGAGCATTTGCTCGACAGAGAATGCCCCGAACTGTTACTCATCTTCGACATTCCCGAAATGTGAGATGAATCATCCCATTCTTCGAGGTAGTCATTATCCCCCCCTTTCTTATCCTCATGAATCAAACTCCACTGCCCATTGTCCTGCTTCGGCGGATCGTACCGCAACGCATAAAAGATCTGCGTGTCACTCTCTGGATTCGAGAACGCCGGACGCTGATTCACAACCTCCAACGTATTGAACAACCGGAGCATCACCCGCATCTCGTACTTGCTCACCGGCGTGGCTGTTGCGAGTGCAATACGTCCATCGGGGCCTTCGGCGTGGGCCAGCGCCAGTACCTGGGGCTGGGTGCACAGCTGCAATACCTTCGTGACCACGGGGTAGTACATGTCGTCCGTGTTGGAGACAATGTGATTCCAGGAGAAGTTGTGATCGCGGGGTTGGGCGCGGACTTTTTCTTTGAGGTCGATGGGAAGGTCTTGTTTGAGGAGATGGTGGACGATGAAGTGGGAGTGTTCGTGTTCGGTGGCTATTTGGATGGGAAGCATTCCTGTTGACTTGTCGACAAGAGTTGCAAGCTGGGGAAATGGAAAAAGAAAACATGGTTAATTAACGACCGGAATCAAAGAGACAAGAGACAACAGAAGACAGCGCACTGGTTCTTCTAAAGTTCTTACCTCAGGCGCGTGGTTCAAAAGACCAAGCATGGTTCGATCATCTGCATTGTGCTGGAACGCCAAGTGCAAATTACTGTGGCTATTCCCATCCAAAAGCTTCGCGGCATCGGGGTACTGCATCAAAAGATAATTCGTCACCGCCGGCTTGCACTCCTTCTTAATAGCAATACTCAGCGGCAAATCACCGTTCTTATCGGTCCTCAAACTTGCCAGCAAAAAACACGTAAGCAAAGTCTTCACCGTGACCTGCTCCACTGCACCGCCATTGCAGAGCAGCAGATGCAAAGGCAAGTCTCCATTCTCATTGGTGAATTTTTCAGACAAATGCTTTTGGGCCTTAAGACTCATGACGATGATCATCGATGCGTGGTGCCTGGGCGGCATCAAACTTCACCCCCATGTGAACGGGAGACGATTGTCGACGCGGTCAAAGAGGAGAGTTTCTGATTGACGACGGTGACGGGTAGTCTTGGTATTAAGACATCAATTGAATTGAGGACGTGCCTATCGATATACCTTGGGCCGTGGATGCCAAGCGAGGACAATCAAGGTGATAATGAATTTATGAATGCCAAATTCAAAAATCTCTGGTCAGCAGGTCACGGGAACCAGTAAATCGGGCAAGCGAGAAGATCTTTTAAATTGTTAAACAAATAATTTGTGTACTAGATTATACATAGACATGCAATTATTAAAACGAGTCGTATGCAAGTACTTCACAAAAATATGACTCAACCCGAGTAGATAGTTTTTTCCTGTCTGTCCATTGGAAGCGACGACGACAGTTCCACCAAGATCAGTTTGGGGGGTCTGACCGCGTCGAGGCATTCAAGTGCCGACTGAGCTTTGTTGTTGGGTGATTTTCGCGAGGAGGGCGATTATGATGATTCCAAAACCAAAGGTGGGGTGTAAAAAGGGATGGTTTTTTGAGAGTATGTCATAGTTACATGCATTTGTGGGGGTGGATTGAGGATGGTTCTGTATTATTGGATGTATGTTAATATTGTATGACAATGGGTAGGGGGGGGTATTATTTCGGAAACACGTTTTAATTGAAGGTTACAACGTCAAAAAAAAGAAAGCTAAACTGATTATTAGCCGGAACTAACGGGCCGATACGGAAAAGAAGAAAGCAAAGCCGTTGAAACAATATTTTATTGGAGAGGCTGGNGACGAAAAGCACGTTAGCAAAGTCTTCACCGTCACCTGCTCCACCGCATCGCCATTGCGAAGCAGCAGATGCAAAGGCAAATCCCCATTCTCATCGGTGCGCTTGGCGGACGAAAAGTTCTCGGCCAAAAGACTCGTCACAATACTCATGGACGCATGATGCCTGCAAGCAATGTGCAACGGCAGACCACCCCCCGCCTCCTCGGACGGGCGATGCACCATCGTATACGCCCCCTCCGGTGCCTTGGCCAACAGAAACTTCACCGCATCGGCGGCATCGAACTCCGCCGCCACGTGGATGGGCTGACGTCCATTCGAATCGACATCGTTCACACCCTCCTTGTAGGCGCTGTAGATAATCTCCAAGGCGGCGGTGTTGTCGTGCGCGGCCGCGTGATGGATGGGGAGACCGCCGATTTTGTCCTTGTGGATCAATGCCTTGGGGTAAAGTACCAGGACCATGTCGACCAGGAGGGTCCAGACGTTGGGACTGCGGGAGATCATGTGCAGGAGCATCTCTCCGGTGGAGGGATCAATCTCTTCGGCGAGGTGGGGGTATTTGTCGAGAGTGCTTTCGACCGTGGTCCAATTGCCGTCGGCGACGTCTTTTGGAGGGCCAACAGGTCGCTGGTGACCTCAACAAGTTTGTTGTGTTCATCCTCCATGAATATCATGTGATATTCCAATTTGGGCCGGCCGCTGCTTCTAGGGGGTGGTGATTATTTCTGTTAGAATAATAACGGAGCCGTGATGGAATGTACCGGCGAAGACACTGGTTGGTGTCTCTCGGCGGAAATTCTTGCCACCTCAACACGGCCGAGGATTCCGTGAATGATGGCCTGGATGCGCGATTCTTTACAGGACACCAAAGTACCATATTATGACACTGAAACCACGTGCCAGGGCCTGGATCTTGGATGTCATGGGGATGAGTCGGTTTTTCATTTCGAGGTCGAAGAGATGGTTGATGATCCTGGTAGATACCGGATCGTTGATGTGCGCAAGCGTGCCCACAACCATACGTTATTGGCGCATTGAGTCAGANTCCAATTGCCGTCGGCGACGAGTTTTTAGAGAGCCGACAGGTCGCTGGTGACCTCCACGAGTTTGTTGTGATCGTCCTCCATGGCGACCATGCGAGATTCCAATTCGGGCCGGCCACCGCTGCTGGGGGCCGGTGATTCTTTCTGTTCGAACGATGACGGAGCAGCGAGGGAATGTACCGGAGAAGACACCGGTTGGTGTCTCTCGGCGGCAATTCGTGCCACCTCCACACGGCCGAGGATTCCGCGAACGACGGCCTGGATGCGCATGGTGCTGTACAGGACACCAAAGTACCACATTCTGACGCTGACGCCACGCGCCAGGGCTTGGATCTTGGATGCCGCGGGGATGAGTCGGTTTTTCATTTCGAGGTCGAAGAGGTGGTTGAGATGCTGCCTGTACGATCTCTGGATGACGGCGGCGGAGACCTCCATCTGGACGAAGAATCTTTGTTTCGTGCGGTGCGTCATGAGCCGCGCGGCCGCCTGGATCTTGAGGATGCATGCATATCTGTACCGGCAGTATTCCCGGGCCTGTCCTCCTCGTACCAATTTCTGAATGGCGAGGGCCGACGATCCAAACTTTTGAGCTCTCAAGGCCTCGATGCGGTCGAAGGCTTCTCGCCTCAGAAACACCTTGGTTTTTCCGAGCTGCAACCCGGCGATGGCGCACCGTGTCGAAAAGTCGAGCGAGCGGAATTGTTGTGCCGTTTCCGGTCGGGCCATGTTACCGCTGAGATGGGCAGATGATGATTCACGTTTCTTCGCTTTGGCCTTGTTCTTCTTTTGTTCGTCGGGTGTGCACACGGAGGACACGGCCACCAGTGATCCAGGACCGTTGGCGTAGTTAAACTTCATTTGGGGTGTGGCATGTCGCGAGAGTGGCGTTCCCTCTTCCTCAAGAGCGGCAATCATAGCCTCACGATCCGCATGCCAAATCTCAAACGCAATATTCGAAACAATCTTCTTCACATCCACATCCGTAGTGCTCATACTATAACCCCTCTTTCCCGCAAACGGCGACACGGGCATCTTATCCTTATGATCACCCAGAATGTAATACCGTGCCCGAAACACCTCGTGGGGGTACCGCGTGGGATACCCCGCACGGCTGACGCGGACGGCCTCCAGGACACCGCCGCACCGAAGTTGATCGACGATCATTTTGGGATCGAAGGTGTCGGGGACGAGTTCGTCGTTGGGTTTGAGGCAGCGAATGTAGTGGGGGACGGTGGTGTCGATGCGACGACGGAGTTCTTGGAGTTGGGTTGAGAATTGGGCTCCGACCGACTTTGTGGCGATGGATCCTCGGCCGTTGCGGTCTTCGCTTCGGACAAAGGTCTGTTGTGAAGGGTGTGTAACACATAGGATGTAAGCAAAGGGTTGTAGAAATAAAGGGCAACAACAATCAAAGTACATCAAAGTCAAAGAGACGCACCCTCAAATCCTTGAGAAGCTCAAACTCGGACGAAGCAAGAAGCGACGCCGACGCCGCAGGAAGCTGGTCCTTATTCTTCTCGAGCCACGAATCGGTGCTGTACTCGACCGGACCGGCGTAGTGCTCCACGCAGAACTTGTAATCCACACGTTGCGCCGATGACGCCGCAAACCGCGCATGATTGTCGCACTTGGCGTACAGGTATCGAGTGAACTTTCGATCCGTCGATTGGGGCACGATGCACTGCTCGTCGAGGAGGGCGAGGATACCGGTGTGTTTTCGGTCGATGAGGTCCAGGACGTCCTGGTTGTCCGGGAAGGAAATGAATTTCCACAGGATGCCCTCGCGTTCGTACTCGTCCTGTTCCAACTTGAACACGTATTTGTTGAACTGCTGCTGCAGAGCCTCGTTGGTGTAGTTGATGCAAATTTGTTCAAAGTTGTTCACATCGAATGTCTCGAAGCTGAAGATGTCGAGAACGCTAATAGAGACAGGGTGGGCAGGGGGTGGCGGGTATCGTCTGTTGTGTTTCTGACAATGGCCGAACGCCTGAGGCTATACCTCTTTTTTCGTCCTTCTGTTCTGGAATTGAGTGGACAGGGGTACCCATTCCTGGCCGCAAGGAGGTCGGCAATGTCTAGATGTTCGTGTCATGGTAAGGATAGATTCTATTTTACTAGAAATGGATAAACATAAAGTTTATTTTCTTCTCGTGTGTTCTATTTTTTCTTATGTTATCTACACCATTGTAAATTTTACATCACTCATAGTGCTTGCTCAGAGGTTACAAAGTAAATCTGTTGGTATGAATAAACCATTCGCCGCGGCGTCCATCTGGACCTTTTCAGCATTTTGGTGTCGCTCATGGGTGCCAAAGAACCCAATGGAGTGTTGGCAACGGCAACGCCAGAAGTTTCATTGACTAAGACATCAGATGCTACAGGTCCCAACAGATTTTTGTTGTCCCTTGTGTTTCCGCCAGGCTCTGTTGCAAACGGGGGGGTTCTTGTGTTTCCATATGATGTGTTGATGCTTCTAATCTCGGAAATATGCNGTGTAGTTGATGCAAATCTGTTCAAAGTTGTTCACGTCGAAGGTTTCGAAGCCGAAGATGTCGAGGACGCCGATGGACGCCAATTTGCTCTTTTTGCCGCCCGCCTTCTGATGTTGGATGCTTTGGTTGACCTTCATGACGATGAAGTCGAATGCAGCGCCGTACGTGGCCTTCATTAGGGCCTCGCACGCCTTTGTGGACTTGTTAATGTCCATGGGGCTGAGGACAACTTCGTTTCCAGCTTTGATTTCACGAGATGTTAGGGCCGCGGCGAGGTCGTCGAACGATACGCCGAGAAGTTGCGCGGCTGCTAGAGCCGCTTCTGATTTGTCGAGTCTGCAACTGTCGCTGTGTCCGGTGGTTACGGCAGTGAAGGTCATGTTGCCTGCGTGCAATACGGCGATGACTAACCGCATCAGTGATTGTATTGATTCCGGACTGAAACCGATGGTGATCTGACAAAAGGTGCAAAAAGACGACACACGTGAGGACCTATTCCATAGAAGTCAACTCCAACATTAGAATTCCCAACTTTTCAACAAGAACACTCACCATGGCATCAAGCATCTCCATGTGCATATCATCATCTCTCTCTCCATCGCGCCGGTCATATGTACCGGTTTGGTTGAGCAGCGTAAAGTCAGTCGCGCTCTTGTTCGCAATTAAAAAGTCCTTTTTCTCCGTCGGTGTCGCACTCGAGAGGAATTGGTAGAATACGTGGTAGTTCCTCTCTCCCTTCCCCGGATGGATGAGACGAACCTTCTCGAGCAAGTAGGTCTCGATGGACGCCCCCGAGAGCTTCCCGGACTCAGTGAATTGTATGTCAATGTACTTTCCGAAGCGGGAACTGTTATCATTTCGCAACGTCCTGGCGTTTCCAAAGGCCTCGAGAATAGGATTGGACTGAAGGACCTGCTGCTCGATGGATACATCCTCTTCCTCGTCGTTCACCACAAATTTACGTTGGGATGCGGCGGGGGAGAATGTTGATCGGCGCCGCTCAAATTCATCATCACTAATTTTCTTACTGAGCATGGCGAAATAATTCAGGACAATCTTTGTTGTCACCGTCTTTCCGGCCCCGGACTCTCCCGACACAAGAATAGATTGGTTGGTGGGGGTTTCCCTCTGTACCGAGCTGTGCCGGGGTTTGCGGCCACCCGACATGAGCACATTGTTCTCCAAGCCCCGCATCATCGCGCGGTATGCATCGTCGGCTGTCTTGTACGCATGCGGCGGCAACACCTCGCACGAATCAGCGACTCTTGCGCTCGCCTTTCTCTGATTGAACGGTGTTGTGTAAAGGGATTTATTCTTGGACGGTTTCCGAACCTCACAAGCTCCCTGAATGCGATACTGCTCCATCGTTTCCGGAGAGTAAACCTCCATTTTCTTGAACGGATTAATCGCAATAAGAATCGGCCCCGTGGAAGTGTAAATGATATTGGAGTTGTAACGCAACCGGAGCGCGTGTAAAATCGCAGGCTCGTGCAGATGGGTCAATCCAATAAGATCGTGGACACCACCGACAACCGATGGGTCGACCCTTTTGGATGGACTCGACACGACGCCGGCCCCGGAATCAATGCCATTGGGTAGGTTTCTGAGCTTGATGTCGGCATGGTCGGCATTCTTCAGCGCCGCGGGGTCGACGGTGATTTCTGTTTCGAACGCCTCGACGTCGGCGAAGTAGTCGTCATTGCCGCAGAGCGCGAACGACATAACCTGGGCCTGTCGTCCGGTGGGTGTTATGGGCATGAAGGAATCGCCGCCCATGCCGCCCTGAATTGGACTCGAGTTGCAATCATCGCATAGCGTAAGTTTGGCCATGGGTTTCCCCTTCACTTCGATCTCCTCTTTGTCCACGATCTTGGCCGGGACCCAGCCCCATTGGGATGTTTCCGACCGGAGCCAAATGTGTGCGCCGACCTCCATTTTCGAATTTTAATAAAAATAATATTGATAAGTAAAACAATTAACTGCTTGTCTACATAAAGCGCAGATACGTATCGTTCTTGCTTGTTTTCCTTGAGAGAATAATGGGAGAAGCAGGTGTCAATGTTGTATCCGATCGATTGAGTCGTTGCGTATGAAAGATGAAAGCGAGAGGCAGTACAGAGTACTGCCTCTCGCTTTC
>JALLOR010000327.1:0-10721 GCA_036939395.1 Porosira glacialis
CATGCCATGCCGAATAACTCGCCCGGTTAAAAGCGGGCTCATACTTTACTTTGAAAACGGGCAGAGCCCGTTTTCTGTGCCAACGGCGGTACGTCTAAAAAACAGGTAAAACGTAAAACTGGTAAAAAGGGGCACCAAAACACAAACCACCAACATCAATCCACCGAATCGTCACCAAACACTACAAACAGAGCACCAAAAAGACACCACAAAATCACTACACTACATATCATCACCAGGGATGCCGCCGAACGACGACGACTACGACGACGTTGCCGACGACGGCGACGGATGGGACGACGATGACCTGCTAGACGACCTGGATTCATCTTCGTCCGATATCGGGGACGGCGACGACGGTGGAAACGAAGCCACAGTGGCAGCTACTCTTGCGAACGTCGGACCGCCGCCTTTGCCACCACCTCGCGATCCCGTAGACCCGCATCCGTTGTTGCCATCC
This sequence comes from Porosira glacialis, assembly GCA_036939395.1. Classification (NCBI taxonomy): domain Eukaryota; phylum Bacillariophyta; class Thalassiosirophyceae; order Thalassiosirales; family Thalassiosiraceae; genus Porosira; species Porosira glacialis. The sequence goes on from JALLOR010000327.1 coordinate 461, forward strand.
TCCCTCGCCGTCGTAACCGCTGACAGTCGTAAGGTAGAGGTGGATCAGCAAGACGACGAAGGAGAAACGGACGACAATGGAAATGCCTGGGATTTCGAAGAAGACGACATCGGGTCCGCCGTTGACGTCGACGACGATGATGCCCTTAACGCCGACGACATCGTCCCTCATCGCTGCGAAATCGCCGCAGCTTCCGCGTCATCGGTGATGGTGCCGACCGCGTCGGCTACGGAAGGGAAGCCACCACCGCCTCCGCCACCGCCGACATTGCTTCCATCCAAAGAGTCGATTCAGTTTTCCGCGGGTACAGAAGCCGGTCTTTCAACGACGACGGCCGGGACGTCGGCCGGTGGAGCTGCTACAGTAAGCGACGATCGAGGAACGAACATCGACGTCGAAATCAACGACGAAGAGGACGTCGACGGCGACGTCGATGGGGAGGGTGACGCCTGGGACTTTGAAGAGGACGAAATTCTCCTGGACGAAGAGGATGCAACGCCGCAGCAGCCACCACCGTCGGCGTCTCCACCGTTTGTTCCCGCGGATCTGATTCCCTCAGCATCCGGCGGTGGCGCTGACGGAGGAGCGGAGGTGGCGACGACGGCTGCGATTGCGATTGCGGGCATGACCGCCGTGGAGGCAGGTGCGGCGAACTCTGATACAAAGGAGGTGGGAGATGGGGTTGTCGAAGGTGAAGACGACGCTGGTGAGGACGACGCTGCTGAAGGCGATGCCTGGGACTTTGAAGAAAGCATGCTCTTCGAAAATGACGGCGACGATGAAGGCAACGGAATCAAGAAAGACGCAAACACGACAGCGGCAGTAGAAGAAACCATCGCGAAGGTAAACGCTCCTCCTCCTCCGTCGACGAACACGGGGCCGGAGCGGGTATCGCCCTTCGCTGCTGCCGTCGCACCACCTCCTCCCCCTCCGTTGTTGGCGTTCGCGGATCGAAGAACTGCGCCCGCAGCAGCACAGGTGGGAGCGGCAGCGACAACTATTGGTGCCAGTGCAGATGTTGGAGGAGCTGGAGGAGAGGAGGATGAAGGAGGTGGCGGATGGTCCGACGATGACTTCTTCGACGACGACGATGATGAAGCCCTCGGCGATCTCGACGATTGGAATCCTTCGAGCGACGGGGGGCGTAAAACAGCTCCTCCTCCTCCGCCGCCTCCACCACCCTCACGACCATCGACGAGGATGTCCCGTCCTTCGGAATCGGCGGAAGTTTCGGCAATTTCGGCTCCTCGGGGACCCACGCCGCCACCTCCTCGCCCTCCACCAGCACCACCAAAGCCACCACCGCAGCTCGTCACCCCAGCCCAGAAAAGGACACACTCCCTCCTCTCGTCCCACCTCTCCGCCCTTCGCAACGACAACTTTCTATCGTTCGTCAACCGCAAACTGAATTCCGATCGTGACGACGGCTCCGGGAGAAATGGGAATGCCGTGGATCCAACGGTGGCAGCATGGGATCTGCAAAAGTACTACGCCTCCCGCCCAGGACTGAAAAAATACACTTTGGGGGCTGAGCTCGATCGAATGGATTACGTCCTTGCATTGCCGGACGGACGGACCGCGGACGATAAGGACGTGATACGTTCGTACTTTGGTGCGAATGCCGATGGAAGCGCCGTGGCTGCCGAGGAGGAGGGGGGCGATGACGAGGAGGTTGTTGTGAGCTTGGAAGACTTGTTGATTCGTTCGGCGAACCAGAGTATGCTGGCCGATGCGCTGATTGCGCTGACGGTGCCGGAACCGGAACCGGGATTCGAAGGTGGCAATGGTGGCAGCAGCGGTGAGGGATTGATTCTGTCCGGTCCCACGCTGTGCATGACGTCCGTTGCCGAGCGCTGTCAATTCCTTGTGGACCTCCGTGACGGGAAGGTGGAGGCGACGTGCACGCTTGCCGTGACCGTGCCGTTTCATGGAGACGGTGGTGGAGAGGACGGTCGGTTGGTCCTGGCCCGGGCGGTGGTGTCCGTGCGCTTCCGCCCCGGAGGAGGAGGAGGTTGCGAAGGATCGATGGCAATGATGACGAACGACGAACCCACGGTGCAGTACGCCGTACGATCGGTTGACGTTCCCGTTCCCCACTCCCATAAGGGAGATGCCCTCCTTCGACGGGCCGCCGTGTCTCTCGCGCGGGATATGGAAGATGATTTGTTCTTCTCCAACGATGCTGCACCCGCTGGTGCTGGAACCAACAAAGGCGAGACGACGGATGTGCGGGATCTCTTCCTGATCGAACACCATCTCCTCTCCGACTCGCGACTCCTCGAGGACGTGTCCGATCGTCTCGTCAAGCTTCGGGGTGCGGCAGAGGCGGGGTCGACCGGCTTTCGATCGGCACTGCGACAGATCGATGGGGTCACGAATGTTTCGGGAAAATTTAGATTTTTGCGGGAGGGGCTGAGCGAGGGGTTGAGTGCGAGTGCGATTGAGGCGGCGGAGATGGAAGGTGGTGGTGCGGGAAGAGGAGGTGGACGAAGAGGAGGAGGAGCGGGGGGATCGGGGTTGGCGTTTCCGCGCGCGGAGGACATTGCTGCGGCTCCGGAGAGGGAGTCCTCCTTTGGCGCGGCACCTCCTCCCCTTCCGCCGCCTCCTCCTCCATCCAAACCGCCAGCGGGGTTCCAGTCGCGCCCGGGTCCTCCGCCACCACCGCCTCCTCCGCCCGCCGCTCGACCGATCATCGGCGGTATCTTCATGTCTGGTCTATCGCGTCTGGCGGCGGCGGCGTCCCAGCCGGGAGGAGGTGGAGGCGGAGGGGGGACCGGCCTTACTCCTCCCCCGTCGCCAGGGAGGGGAGGAGGAGGAGGGGGGGAGATGATGCGCGGTCCTCCTCATCCCCCGCCGCATCACGCACCTCATCACGCACCTCACCACCCTCCACCGCCGCGCTGGGACGGTTCCGTCGGGGGAGCAGGGACCGGACTGACTCCCGAACCAGAAAAGCATTATCCCCGCGCGAGCGAGGACGGGCCACCGGCAGCGGGCGTGTTTCCCAAACTATACCGCGGCCCCGAAGAGGTCCGCGCGCACGTGGGAGGATTTTGTGGTGGTGGTGGTGGTGGTGGCACGGGATTGACCCCTCCTCCGTCTCCGCCACAACAACCGCCAACCGGCGGCAGCAGCGACGGAGCGATGATGGGATTTCGACACGAGGATGATGGGACCGACGGTAGCGGCGGCCGCGATGGCAATGGCAATGGCAATGGTAATGATGGAACATTTTCTAGATTTTACCGGAGGGAAACGCCTGCGCCACCACCCCCTCCTCCGCCGTCGTTGCCGCCGCAGGAAGAATCGCATCGTGGAGATGCGGGTTCGCCGCCGAGCGGTGAATTCGGCGATGGTTTCGAAGACGAGAAAGACGATGGTTGGTCGGACGACGAGCTTGACTTTGAGGAAGACGCAGGCGACGTTGATGGTGCATGCAGTGCATCCAAAGATCGCGACGATCCGTCCCATTCGTTGCCTGTTGATACACCCGCCGCTGTGACGAGGAGCTCGTCGGTGGCAACGAATCATGTGGAGACTCTACCGTCAGAGACGGAAACGCCTCGATCGACCGAGCTTCGATCATCGTCGCAAACGAATTTGCCGATTAAGTCGTTCAACATCGAACTTGTCGCGGCGTTGAACGAAAAAGTAGCCAGGGATCAGAAAGAGAAGGCGGATTCGGGAAAAATTAAACGGTGGAGACCTCTTCGAGATGACCCAGTTGTTCGACAGCGGCTAATGGAGGTCATGATTGCACAGATAGATCGAACGACTATGGGGTACAAGACACAACATGACTAAAGTTTGTTTGTAAATAACATATTTATTTCTTGTGCTAGAGGAATCGTGTGATGTAGTAAGAACGAACGGGTTGAAATATGAATATGATAAGTTTCATCTGATAGATCTTACGTACTACTGCAAATGCGCTGCTCACATATCATGCGCAGGGGTGTTCCATTTCTCGACAAATTGTAGTAACTAGTGACCCTAATGAGTCACTCTATCTCATCTTCAAATCAAGAAGTTGTCTCGCTTTCATGATCACAAATACGATCGTGAGTCTTGCGGCAAGGGAACGTAGAGCACCGGGGTTGAAATACCAAGAGGCGCGTTTTTCCTTCACCATAAAACACCAAACAAGGATTTGACATTTGATAACGGACACAAGAGGTGCCATGGAAGCGCTTCTTTTATCCTTGGCACCACGTATCGTTGCAATGTTGCCGCTGTACCCGCTACGGCTTATGACGGGAATGGAATGTAAGAACAAATCTGATCAAAATGTTGCCTTAGGGGCTTTCTGTTTCTTCTTCCCAAGAGTCGATGATGCTACTATAGTCATCGATATTGTCCGCAATTTTCCCCAGCGCTTCCAACACCTTGTTCGGCTCGTGTGATGTAGCCGTCTCCTCGCCGACGGTGCAGGCTTTCATCGTTGCGTTGTCGTGAAAGTCAACAATTTTCTTGTGATCTCGAACTTGGTTTTCGAATCGTTCGGCGATGTTGGTTATAGCGACGAGTAACCGCCCGGTACCAGATGGTTTGTCCGCCATTTGATTCATCTGGCCATCACGGAGATTCTGAACTCTAGCGGTCTCATTCTTTTTCGACTCAAGCTCATTTTGCAAACGCGATATCCTTTGTATAATTTCGTTGTCTTTGTTGTTTCGTAGCTGTTCAAGCTCTTCTCTTTTCCTAACTACTTCTTTATTCAGAGCACCCACTCGCACTTTTGTCTCAGTGCTCGTTTGCTTAAGCAATTCATACCGGTCGAGGATATCTAAAAGATAGGTGCTGTTTGATGATGCCGTCGTTGATGAGAACGCCGTCGTCAAACCGGGAAGCTGACCGAGATGCAAACTGGAAGCTGAATTTGCGAGGTAATCTCGGTATTTTTTCTTCTTTTCGAGGAGCTGTGCAATGCGTCGACCTTCTGCTCTTTTCTCAGAGAAAAGTTGTGCCAGGTCTTTAGCTTCTTCGCCTTTTATTTCGAACAATCGTACCTCATCGGAGAATCTGAAAGTCGTTTTTTTGCGAGAGACGAACGACGATTACTTTGCGACACATGATGGTACGAGTAACTACAGTACCCGTAGGCCGTAGCGGCGAGCACTCACCTTTTTGTTGCCTTTTGCAGCTTTGTCTCGCTTTCCTTGGAGAAATTTTCGAACTTAACGAGGGATTGTTGGAACCCTAGGTCTTTACTCTTCAGTAATTCTTCTTCCTTTCGAAACACTTCGCACTTTTTGGCATACTCTTCCTTTTGTTGCTGTAGCACTTCCTTTATCTCGAAGAGTTGCCTTCTTTTATTGAGCATGCGTGTCGCAACGCACGCATGCTCAAGGAATTCGGGTTGATCCTGAAGTTGGTAGGAGGTCACCATTTGTAGTTGTAAATATATTATGTGATCCCAAACCTGCTCCAGTAAATATGCTTGTCGCGATTCAAATCCTTCTCGGGCGCCGCCGCGAATTTTAAATTTCAAACCGTCGACTTTCAACTCGGTGTGCCGAGCATTCGCGTTCAATTTGCGTTCAATTTCAAAATCAAAACGAGCTACGTATTGTTTGCAAGCCCCCGAATTTTGACTCTTTGTAGAACATCGGCATGACCAACCGGATGCACACGACCGCCTAGAGTATGAGACAAATGGAAGGGCGTACAACGAAACGCCAAACAACCATTGCTTTCCAATCTTGTGTCTATACATGGGGAAGATGCAAGCATGGTGCACTCGGCTGTCGTCATAACAGCAGGGAAGGATCAGCGGTTCTCTCGACACCTCATCGGCTACAAAAGTGCTGTTTAGAACACTATTCGGATGGTGGCTCGGCGGTAGCATGCCGATCTGGTCCAGGAACGTCCACTATAATTAATGAGAGTCACGAAGCTTATTCATGGGGAAGCGATGGCAAGGATGGCAACAATTCTTTCGTCGGCTCTAAACACGGCCGGGAAGCTCAACAACGAGGTGCACGCAATCCGAAAGGGGCGATATGCGCGAGGAAGATTCCGATAGCAAACATTGCCGATGTCGCTCATGGTTCTGGCGGACACTCGTGTGCAGTTACGTTGGAAGGCCATTTGCGTGGTTGGGGCAATGACGAAGACGGAAAGATAGGATACGCTGATAAGAGGCAGCCACCATTAACGATGAATACTTGTGCAAATATTACGGCAGCGGCGGCTTCGAGAAAGCAAATCAGAGGACGTGTTAGGAAGCGCTATATTTCAGTGCCGAGAAACATACGCATTGCCAAAGACAGGTATGATGCAGACACAAAAGAAAACACCGAGAATAAAAAACGGATCCAGTATGTATCACTAGAAAAGGTGGCATGTGGAGAACGTCACACATGTATTCTATCGGATGTTGGCGATTTTCTTACGCTTGGTGCCAACGACGCCGGTCAACTGGGCATCGGCAATGATCGTATTGCGCTGGAAGAAAGCAGGATGGATAAAATGCCAAGTTTGACAAGCGATGGAACTCTCCATAAAATGGTCTTTAAAGAAATCGCATGTGGGGTAAGTTCCTTGCGCTGTCCGCGTATCGTTAGTGCGTTCGTATTTTTTTCAGGGATGTATTAGATCCCCCTATTAGATCCCCAAATCCAGTCTACAGTACTAGTACGTAGTGTAGTAGAATGTAGGGATAAGAGAAGTGATTACGTAGTAATATTACTAGGAATCTAAAAGGATGAGTCTCAACCACCTTTGCCTCCTCATTTCTTGCTTTTTTTCAAAGCCAAACCATTGCGCAGCTCTCTCTGCGAACGGGGAGGTCTTCACGTGGGGATGGGGTGGACAAGGACGGCTTGGTCACGGAGATGAAAAAGTGCGCACCTCTCCTTGCCATGTTGAAGCGTTGATAAATTTTCAGCCATTTAACGTTGTTGCTTGTGGCTCTGCCCATACCATTCTCGCGACGTACGATGGTGACGTTCTGGGGTTTGGGTGGAATGTGCACGGGCAGCTGTCCACTCAATTTTTCAAGCCAGCGACGAGTGAGTCGCTGTCACCGATTGAAACGTGTGCTTTCGACAAAGAAGAGCTGTGTGACTATCATCTACCTGTGATGTGCTTCGAAAAGGAAAGTATGGGCGCGGTAGTAGAATTAAGTTGCGGATTTGCCCATTCCGCGGCTATTACCTCTTCCGGTGATTTGTTTACCTGGGGGATCAACGAAGACGGCCAATGCGGCCTTGGACATGAGAAACCAGTGCTATGTCCGACGAAAGTAAATTTTCGAAATAAAGATGAACTGAGTTTCGTTGTGTCAGTCTCTTGCGGTCACTCATTTTCTGGTGAGTTACAGCTAGAAAAATCTCTACCACACAGTGCATCAATCAAATTGCGTTTCCCAACCTTTTTCTTTGTTGATTAGTTTGCATTCTTTCAAATTACAAGCCATTCGAGGCAAAAGAGTGGCGACACCGGCTTCAGAACAAGATCCCGTCCGCCCAAACAATATGCCGATTTGCGCGTTATGCGCTACTTAGGTTGAGGTTGTTGCAACTTATGATGAACACGAAGCCATCTCCCCAAAAGTCAACGGTAATTGATGCACCGGAAGAAATTGAACCAGTATGTGTCCTCGCAGAGCAAGACTCAGAGGATTCATCATATACGTCATTCTCATCAGTGGAGGTGGTCTCACCCCCATCAGAGATTGAATTTGGGGCAGATCAAGCACATAGTGAGCTTGCGGAACGCTTGATTGCGATTCAACGAATGGCCGACGAAGACGATCGATCCAAAGCTCACATGGCCTATTTGAGAGGTCTCAATGAGAAATCCCTGGAAGATAGTCGAGCTGCGAGGGAGAAGAGAATGATGGAGATAGAGGACGGAATTGCAAGATCTAACCGTACGGCGGCTAAACGAGTGGCGGCTTTTCACCGAAATAAAAAGAAAGAGAAGGACACAAAATCAGCACTTGCGAGAGACGCCAGAGCTCGGGAACGAATAAAAAAGGAGGCGGAGCGGCTGACAAATGCAAGGGAAAAAAATGCGCACGCAATGAAGGCTAAAATGATATTGCCGCAATTAGGAAGAAAACAAACAAATAAGAAGCGTGATGGTACATGTACCAATAAACAAAAAAGACACGTCCTACACGACGTAGTCAGTGATCGCTCAAATAGTCAAGATGACGAGAAATCTAAGCGACGGGAAAAACTATTAACAAGTCGCCAAAAACGACTACAAACGAAAGATGACGTCGAGAAAGAGGCGAGAGTTCAAAGGGCCAAAGAGGAAGCAACAGGGGCGATAGCCGAACGAGAGAGGATGGAGCAACTTGCAAGGAAGCGGGCGGATCTTCAAAGGTTCAGGGACGGGGCGCGAAGAGAGCGATTGGCGAGGAAATCTGCAGAGCTGGAACGCCTCAGGGATGAACTCGGATTGACACGAAGGTTGATCATTAAGAGAGGCGACGATGTTGAAAATGAATCACCGACATATTTTCGGGACGTGAAGGATTGGACACAATCGTTAGTCTAAAGAAGGAAATAGTAGATTGCATCAACATTCGACAAGCTTTTTCCAATTCATAATTCCTTCCAAAAACCTTGCATATTTCATCTGTGCTCTTTATTGCTGTATTTTCCAGCCGTGGAGTAATTATTTTGGGGTGTTATCTGTCTGGTACAGTACAGTACTACTATGTCTTAAAACGGCTACATGGTTACCATCTATCGCCAAATCAGCCCGGGTACATGGATTCCACAACTCCAATGCAAATACGACCGCTATCTGATGGAAGTCGCCCATGAGGTGGGCTTTTCTAACCGGTATCAGATCCACCTACTTGAAGCATCCGCCATCCTCCAAGTTCACACTGTGAGCAACATTACGACACTCGACGGTAACACAATCAAGAAAGGAGTCAACGAAGGACACATCAAAGACATAAGGTCCTGCTACAGATAGCCTCGATCAATGTAATTTTCCCCACACAATTCAAGATTATTCACTGCCCTGACGCACAGTCTCACCATCTCGTCTGAACGTCTCCAAACACATTTTCAAGAATTGCGCACCAACATCTGACATTACCAAACATATCTATTCCAGTACGACAAATCGACCAATGGGTTAGCTGACCATCGTAACAGCTGCGAAACAATCGAGCACATCCCTGTACCAATATAGTGCACCAATGATGAACTACTCTACCCTTTTTATACTAGACGGCGAGGCACTAACGTTGACCCATCGAAATCGCCAGCCGGCCAATATCATCATTGGTCCCAACCACATACACACGATCAACCAATGCGCGCCCATGCCCCCCTGCACCACCCCATCATGTTGGCAATACACCAACACATTCCGACACATTTGGGGCCATACCAGCTGGCCGGACCAAGAGGCCACAATCAAGTTCACCAAAGCACCACTGAAGAAGAAGAAGTCAATCATGGAATCTGATGGATCCTTACTGGAGGGAAACGGACCAGTCGGCTGGATCCTCACAGTGAAAATGGGGTGTCTCAGTTTCAACAACATTCAACGCAGGGAAGCACAGGTGGATTGTAACCCAGAGGAAAATGAACCTATTTGATGCAAAGTAAGCGGTATACTGGCCTGCCTCTCAACAATTGTACACATAACGGCGGGTCTGACATGAGTAACAAATGTGGTGGGGTGTCATAGCTCAGAGACTCTTGCAAGAGTTCATAAATGGTTTAGGTGTCGACACGCAACATACCACATGCAAACTAGAGCAAGTTCCGACCGCCTTCGGCAAATTAGGGGAGTCAAACGTAAGATACCACACCTTAAGATCCGATGGGTGAAAGTCCAGGCTCATCTAGACATGGATCCACAGGACATGAACAAGATGTTGAACATTGCTACGGACAAACTCACCAACACCATTCACTTTGAAAATTGGTGGAATTCCAAAACAAAATCGCAATCCTTCGAGCGTGCAATTGTGGAGCTCTTCATCGGCGGCGCTTGAGTCACTGGAATTGCAAGTGTTGCCCTACAACGAGCACACAAAGCAGACAGCATGCAAAAGGAGCTCATAAAGACCAACTACTGGTAGAGTGATCTCTTCAACATAATCGACTGGGACGCCTTTTTTGGAATCGTCTTACGCGCAATGGATTTGAATGACCAAATTCAACTGTTCAAGATGGCCCACGGCATGCTTCCAGTTATGCGGCACCAACTCTATTTAAAATATTCAACAACCGACATTTTCCCCACCTGCAATAACAAAGAAGAAACCATAATACACATG
>JALLOR010000328.1:0-10713 GCA_036939395.1 Porosira glacialis
TGCGGCCTGTTGAGATGTCACTGTTTCCGTCAGTACCGCTTCCATGAGACGACGGGTGGCTGATAGTGGAGAGGACGAGGATTGCACTTCTCGGTAACCTTTGTTTTAATATTTAATGATACTTCAACTTGTACGATAGAAGACTACTCCCTCTTAGAATGGTATTGTATATAATCAATTGTCTACTGTTCTCGTAGGGCTGAGACCCTATTCGTAGATCTCCAACACACTCCTGCGGGCCTGAGACTGGGACGAGTGACACGAGCATTCGTTTGGATAAGACCGATAATGGGAACTGGCTTAAGTGGTGCAAGCCTTGGTGGGATTCCCATGATCCTAGCTCGGAATTCTCGGAATGTTCGGCCCTGGAAGGGCTTGGTGAAGTAATCAGAGATCATTTCATCCGTTGGGCAGTGAACAACCTTCACATTACCGCTGTCGATTTGATCCTTGATGAATAAATATCGGATGTTGATATGCTTCATGCGACTTGAGCTGGAGGCACGCCCGTTCTCCTCCAGGAGAATGGTATTGTTCCTACTTTTACACTCCGTAACATTGGCACGTGTGATGAGTCAGATTATTGATGTAAAGTATCGTCAGTCTGTCCGTCAATCATATTATTGACCACACGTGTCTTATCTGTAACAAACACAAGAACCTGTAAATCAGAGCCTAGATAGAAGAGCTGAGTGAGCGCTCATTAATAATCTAAGCTATCTCTTACCAACATATAATGCTCTTCAATAGCGGTACAGCTCAGGATCAATGAGTACCATTGTCTCTGCCAGTGTCCCCTTAATAGCATAATGACTTCGTCCTTGGTGAGCGCATGAAGGAAATCTCCTGGGATATCGATAGCCATGACATCCCCGCCCTCACTGGCATCAATATCCGCTGTTATAAATACGATTTTATTGTGTACTGTTGATGAAGTCGCATCTTCCTTTTTGTACCCCGCCATTCTTCTCTGTTTGCTTCCATCAGCACACTCTCGCGCCTTGATGCGCCCATCTTGTCTCTTGACTATGTTCATTAGTGACTCGAGCGCTTCTCATTTCTGCTGGCGCGTAAGTTTGCTTGGGTCCAGTGGAAAATATGTCTCCATGTCGTCGTGTTGCTGTAATTCAGATTGTACTGCATTTTTACCATCTTGCCCAAAATCCTTTAGTCCCTTTTTTAGGCTGTATACCTGCGCTAGAGCCACCCCTACCACGTGTTCAATTTGGTCCTGAATTGTGAAATCCTGCATTGGCTCATTTTTTTTCATGTCCAAATTGATGTGGATGGTACCCTCTATGTATCTTTTGTTCCTGTGGTCCGGCCTGTAGTTTGTGGGAAATTTCGATGCTTGCGTTGATCGTCACCTCCCTTCTGCATCAAATGTGTGCCCCCTGGCCAATCGCTCCACTGCGCCTGGTTGAATTCCTGCTGTGGGTGGTGACATTGCATGCACCCTTTCTGGGGTCCCACCGTCCCCACCTTCATCACCACTGTCATTACCCCTTCTTCTTCATCATCCTCATCTTCATCATCTGAGGAATATGGATCCATCAAACTTGGGGCCTCGCTATTGTCATTTTCGTCATCAATGTCGTATTCATCCACCAGGTCGACTGCAGTTGTCACTCCCTCAGTATCATTTCCCCGCGTGGAGATCCCGGTCTCACGTGCTACCTGTTGCACGCGCTATTTGTCTATCTCTTGGAGAAATTGAATTGCAGGCCCTTCGTCCTTGTTGTCAATGTAGATTCCAGGGAATTCCTCCGGCGTGTTTGTGTGACACTGGTAATTTTCATTCACGCTTGTGTCTTCTTCGAGTTTGTCGTTGTCCTACGCGTATTCATTCTTGTTACGATTTCGAAATTCAAGCGATTTTTTTTTTTGACATTTCTTACCCCATTCATTCACTAGATTTATGACGCTGTCTGGCATTGGCACTTCAGTGAATGTTTTTGGCTTCTTGACTTTGCCTGTGTTTATGTCAAGCAATTTGACCGTACCCTGCATGTTCCCTGTGGGTCCCATATAAATACCCGGAAATTTACGTTTTTACATCCCGCTTGTCTTGTCAGGATCTATGTGGACGTGTACATACTGTCCAACGTTTACCTTGCAATGAAGGTTGTAATCCAGAATTTTCCCTGTAACTATTTCCCTTGGTGAGTATACCTGACTAATCCCGTTCTTGTTGGGACCGGCATTAATCCACATGACCACAAAGTATATCATGTGTATGATCACTTGCTTCAACAGGACCTTGATTTTCAATTTTCGAAGCTCAGACACGGTGCATCTTGCGCTTTCCTTGATTGTCCGAATTACCCTCTCAATGTCTGTGACGTGTTCCCTTGCCCCCGTTGTATCCACAATGACCATGTCGATTTCATCTATGATTTTGTCAAATTCCACGTCCATTATAATGATTTTGACCATGTATCCTCCCCGTGTGTACACATTTAGTATCTTTTTAAGGCTATTAGCTAAAACAGGTCCAGTGCGATTGGGTATGTGTTCCGCGGTGAATAATTTGATCCTCCTTTAGAGAGTGATTAAAAAAGACACCCCCACAACCACATTAACGAATATCACATCATAAGTCAGCGTAAACAAATGATGGAGCCTGTGAAAGTCATCTGGCACTGATGCCCCCCCCATATTTACCCGAGCAGATGCGCGCCTCGTAGTCTTCCCTTCTAATCATGTGATTATTGGACCAAAGGCATGTGCGGCATTAGTGATGTGCTCGGGTCGTACGGGGCATTTTTCAGACTGTTCACGCTCACCATGTGTTTGTACTTTCTGTCCATTGGGTTTCCCATTCGTGACTGAACTATCCTAGACAATATGGCCTCCTTTACCTCCCTTGGGGTTAAACCCTCGAACTGCTTTCTGATCTTATTGATCAACGATACCGCCCCCATGCACTGACTCGTGTCAGTGTCTTATCCATCGGTATCTAGGTCGTTCACGTGCGTAAAAATATTGTCATCTGTTCCAGATCCAAAATATCCGTCTCTTCTGTGTCACCACCATCATCTGGGACATTCACCATGACGTGATCTAAGACATCCATTTTCTGCAGGGCCTCGATGTACGCAAAGGCCCCACGGATTTTGGGATCACGTAAATCCACGAAAGGAAACCTGTCACACACGCCCACATCACGACGAAAAAAATTGAGACACCTGTGGGTGAGGTCCCCACCCAGTCCCCTTAAGTCTTGTAGGCAAATATCCATCCTTCACACTCCAGATGTGGTAGTGATGCCAGATTGGCAATGCCGGTTCAGACCAGCCAGGACTGAATGGCACCCAGAATCATCCCTTGTTCGTCTGATGTACCGGTGCTAGCATTGTATCCAGCCCTAAGGGAAATCTTGACTTTCTCAAGGTCTAATATGTGATTCTCAGTGAAAACTTGGTTGAAAGCTGAGCAGCTATCAAGGTAGAGAGAGTGAGGGTTGAGGGTCCTCCTCTTGAACATGACCGGCAAGACGAAGGCGACCCCGTCGTATTCGTCCTCCACGGTGTACACATCCTCTTCCAGGGACGCCACATTGAGCAGTATGCCCCCCCCGGGTTCAGCCAGTTCCTCCCTCTCTTCAGCCGTACGCTTCAGGCACTTCTCTTTCCAGTGGTTGTCGGCGCCACAGTGCCAGAAACCTCCTTCTCCGAGGCTGTTGACCACACCCCCGTCATGTCCTCATCTTGTGTCTCTTCCTCTTGATCTTTTTTTCGTTCCCCTCCGCCGCCACCGCACCCCCATGGCCGCGCCCTCCGGTTCCGCGTCCTCCGGGGCCTCACCCCCCTCGTCTGCCAGGACCACGGCCTTGGACGTCAGTGTTAATGAGAGACACTCCCAAGCTCTTTGGGTCGCGTCTCACTCGGTCGCGGACCCCTTCGTATCCCCCGGTCATATCCATTAGCCGCTTGTAGCACCGCGGCAGACTGTCCGTGTTGTTTCGGACCCAGTCATGCTTGACGTCTGCCTTCAACTTCTTGTGCTTCTAGCTGTTGAGGCCGACGAAGGCGAGCGCCGCTAGGTAGCGTTTGGATTCCTCCTCCATGACCTTGACTTTCTTGACGCCGTAATCCAACTCTTAGTTGAGGACTTGCTCTTTCGCAACGAGATTGGCCGCCGAGATGCTGTCGCCGGCGTATCTGCCGGCTAAGTTGATGGACTCTGCTGTCGCCTTGAAGGACCTAAGTTAATCCACCTCGTTCTACCTGCCCTGCACAACGAGGGCCAGGCTGCGCTCTAGGACCACAATTTCCATCAAGCCCGTGGAGCCGCCGTCCTGCTGGTTGCAGAGGCGATGGAGGGCCTTGAGAAATCCCACGCCGTCCTGCGCCTTGAGTATGGTCGGACAGCCATCTCATCCTTCGAGCTTGGCCTTAATTTCTTGTGTGCATTGGCCCAGGATCATGTTGAAGATCATGGGATTCTTTTGGGCCCAGATGCATCCCTTGCGCTTGAACTCAGAGTAATCTTCCTTCCAGATAGTGATGTCCACCTCACCGGAATAATTTGCTGGCGTGGTGGGCTCGAACTTCAATGGCGCCGTCCTTGTTCTGATGGCTGCCGCGGCTCCTGCCGGGTTGTCCTTGGACATGCTCCCTGCGAATTCGGAGCACCGCTCCACGTTCATCTTGAATTGGATGATCATTTTCGATGTGTTACCTTGCATGTCGAAGATGACCCCCGCAAGCTTGGGGTTCATCCCTCTGAAGCCCACCCGACCGGAATGCGCGCTACCCCCGCGGCTGCCTCTGTATCTAATGCTGTTTCCGCCGGACCATCGGCTCCGCTTAGGCTCTTCCCGGGGCTTGTCTTCCGCACCGTACAGTAGCGCAACTCTTCCCATTCCTCTTTCTTGTCCTATATCTTGCGGACTTTTTTTCAATTATGTTAAGGGAAAAGGTCAATTCATTGGTCTTCTTTATCTTATCTGTATTGACTATCTCAGCTTAGACATTGCAGCCGAAGATAATTGGAAAATGGGATCATCAGCAGAGCTAAGGCTTCCATTGGTTGGCCAGCCATGCCAGCCAGGCCGTCAGCAATGGTGGCCGTCATCTCGCCAGGCAGGCGTGCTTGAGCTTAAATTGGTTTGACTGGTGTTGGTAATCGGTTCCCACGTGACACATCAGCCCAAGTAAGTACTTTCCTTCTATTGGGATTCTTTGGAGTCAGCTCCGGATCAGGTGAGTTAGCTCCGACATAGTTAGCTTGGTTGTTGGCTTTGGAAGCTGGAATACGCGGGCAGTTATTAATATTACAGTACGCAACACCCTATGCAAAGCCCTCAAACCTGCAGAAAGGACATTTGGTACAAAACGCGCTATGGTGACCCCACAGGTTTCCAAATGATCTTTGTAGGTACACACGTGCGTAGGATCCAGTAGTAAGCATGCATAACCCGGCGCTCGTGTGACGTCATCTATTGTCATATGAATTCATATGACGTAATGTGATGTTGTCGCACCGGCATCCTGCCTAAGTTACAAAAACTTACAAAACATTTGATTTGTTGTGTGTGTTTTAAAACCCTAACTTTTGGTGCAAACTTTTAACTCAAAGAAACTTCCAAACCCTAGTCCAAATCAATCACTATACCTGCAATCTTCTTTTTTTAAATTAAAATATCGTCCCCCACAAGATGTTTTCTCTTGTGTGTATAGTTATTTTTGTTTGTTGCTAATTTCTACGTGTTCTCATGTAGACTGGTACCAGCAGATTTTGTCAACCCTACCATCGTCATTGTCACAATGACCGTCTCCATATCCCCATAAAAGAGGTATTGACCAAAAGCGCTCTTGGAAAAAATCGGTCATCTTGCGCTGACCATTGTGCGCTAACTCCCGAAGAAAGTTCATCGCGAGAAGGACGGGGATTTGGATCAGAATCACCATCCCAAGACCTCCTCGGAACGAATTTGATCCGCAGCATCATCCGCCTGAGAATGCCGCAGGACAACATGACGCCTTTGTTCATGCCTGATAGAAAGAAACGGAAGTCTGACCCATCCTACCGACGTGATGCTTGTCTCAATCACAGTGACGGCCGTCACCCTGGCGTTCCACATCGTACACCTCCCGCTGCAAATCTCCACCGCCCAGCCGTTCCGTCATCACCACCGTCATTAATTGTGCCGACAACTCCCCCATGTCCTTGATTGGGGACGACACGTTGCAGGGAGATTTCATGTCCGCCAAGAATTTCCACTCTCCAATCATGATATTGGGCGATGACCCAATGTCGAAAAACATCTAAGGAATCAATGTGCATCACCGGATGCTTGACCTACTAAAGTCTCGTGACGTGTTGAAAAAGAGCGCGACACTCAGTGAGGCCTACATCCAAACCAACCTAGTGGGTCCTTTGATCAAATGCAGGATCTACCTCTGTAATAAGGCCAAGGACATTAACTTGACGTAAAATCTTGAGGTTACGCTGGAGCCCACCTTGAGCAATCATATCTCACTGCCGGGCGGGGTGAGAATGAAGGGAGGGCTCAGGGCTAACACTAGCAAAGAGAAACTAATTTGGATCTACATCTCCATGTGGGAAGTCATCTGTATTCCAAACACACGCAAAATTTTGTCAATTCACGTAAATCGTAAATTACAGTTGTACATTTGTGAGATTGACAACACCAAAAACGATTCCATCTCGGACTTGTTCTTTGACAAGGATGCTGATCCGAAAGAAAATTTACTCAAGATGTCAGTGAAGGATCAGGACAGGGGATACTTGGAAGATGAAGAAGCACTGCCAGTTGCACGATTCCAGAAGTATGCGGCATGTGGAATGAACACAGTTCTCTATCCTCTCGACATTGATAAAGTTGAGGAACAAAGGAAGGAATCAACAGTAGAGTGGAGGGTGGTCGCAGAACAATGGTCGGATCACAAGAAGGATCCTTTGGTTCTATTTTCCGTCAATAAAAATACCAACACACCCTAATCCAAAGCCCTGTTGGTGTTAACCCTCTATTGGGGTTTATGCATCGATCACTCCACACAGACGTCCACTTGCAACAACACTAACGAAGAGGAAGAGTTGGGACGCTACCTTGCGACCTTGTTTTATCTATTTTCTATCCCGGAAAAAGAGGTGATGCCAATTTATGGGCTCACCTTTTCCGTCGTGTGCACGGTCGTGCGCGCTGTCTTAGACCCAACCTTGGGTCCACCAAAACCCAAATACTCGTGCGGGATTCACGAAGGATTTCGCGTAATCCCGCACGAACCCAAATTCTGCACCATCAGATGCACCTGTGCTGGACCATGATCCCATTAACGGTCCTAGGGCCCATAATGGGTTCAGCATACCCTTTTAGCGTGGTGCATCACGGCTGTGTCAATTTTGTTTGGTCTCCAAATACTAACACATAATATGAATGCTCTTGTGTTTTTCAACAAATTTCGTCTTTTTTCCCCTCCAACTCCAATTTAACATCCCTTTCTTGTTGATCTCCGTCTATTTTTATCCCTCCTGCAACTTTCTACTCCGGAATCTTAAGGCCCAGACACCGACACTCTTTGATGTTGTCGTCAATCCTCTGTGGCTTGTTCCCTAGGGGCACTATTCCTCAGTTGTTTTCCTCGTGTGCTTCGCACCCTTTGATGTCGTGGCTTCTTGGCCCGTGCATCGGTTGGGCACATGGGAGAGGGATAATCTGCTGGATGATGCTGAATGCAGTGGCTTATTCTGGGTGGTGCCGGCTGTGACCGAGGTCAACGTGATGCTGATTCGGATTGGCTGTGGTGGGGGCAGGGAGATCCTTCTTATTGTGGCGCTCCTCTGTCATGGACCTCCAAGCTGGCGTTGTCATCGCCATCCTCTTACGAAGGGTTTGCTTGGTGGGCAAGGAGGTCATCCGAAATGGGACTCTTGGTGCTTTGTGGGGGGGAATGATGCAATCCGTCTTGTGGCGGCTGTTTGCTCGTACTCTCCTCCGATGGCCACGATGTGGGGGGGGTAATGATAATATCCCTCAGGTCTTCGCAACGCGGTGCTACCGTTGCCACAGCTCTCAGGGCGGGGGGTGGCTCACAGAGTTTGTTGCGCCGCTCCTATGGCGGTCGCGCGCGCTCGTCGCCGTGCGTTGTTGCACGTGCTTGTCTTTGCTCTTCGATCGTGATGTGGGGTAGGGTGATGGTCGTCTCCCCCCAGGCCGCCACAATGCTGCAGTTGATGGTGGCTCTCAAGGTTGGGGCGCGGACGTCGTCGCGCCGTTCCCGCGGCGGTCGCGCGCACTCTTTGTCATGCTCGTTACTACGATCGTGCAGGGGCGCGTAGTTCGTCATGCCAATTTTGTGGCGGCTGCGCGCGCACCTTGTTGCACGTCGGCGCACGCATGGTCCTTGCGCTCGTTTCAGCCCTCGATGCTCGCGGTGGTGGGGGGTGATATTTGGATCCATCAGGCCGTGCGACGGCAATTGTTTTTAGGGTGGCGCGCCGTCGTCACCACGATAAATTGGCATAAATGTTAAACCCCTTTTGGGGTTTAGGAAGCAACCAGTCCATACGGACGTCCACTTGCAACAACGACGATGAAGAAGAAGAGTTGGGGCACTAACTTGCACCCTTACTTTATCTATTTTCTATCCCGTCCAAAGAGGTGATGACAATTTTTGGGATCACCTTTGCCGTAGTGTGCAGGTCGTGCACGCTGTCGTTGGCCCGATCTTGGGTCCACCAAAACCCAAATACTCGTGCGGGATTCACGAAGGATTTCGCGTAATCCCGCACGAACCCAAATCCTGAACCACCAGATGCACATGTGATGGCCCATGGTCCCATAAACGGGCATAGTGACCATAATGGGTTCAACTTAATTCTTTGAGGACCCGGCAAAAACCTTGCTCCGTGGCTTCTTGCTCGGCTGCGACATGGTCCTTCACTTCACGCTTTGCTGTTTGTCGTGCTGCTATCTTCTATGTCTTGGTCTCTCGTTGTGTGGCAGCTTCTGCTTGCTTAGATCTGGATGCAGTTTGTCGTGCATCTTAATTCACGCAAAACCGACGTTGCCGCTTATCTTCTTTTCAGTTGAGTGAGTCGCGTGCGACTATTTCCGCTCGCCTCACTGCCTTTGATTTTTCCTTGCGCAGTTGCGCCTTTGCATCCTTCACAGCTTGTCGTGCTTTGTCCTGGGCACGCTTTGTTACTGTTGCTGTGGCTCTTTTGGTGGCAAGTTGTGCTTTCTTATGTGCTTTTCGTTGATCTGCTAATCTATCCGCCTCAGCTACCTTTTGACGCTTGGTTGCCAACCACTCCGCATTTGCTGCACATGCTGGTGCTTTGGCCCTTGTTATTGCTTCCTGCGCTCTTGCTTTGGCTAGTTATTCTTCTGATACGACAGCTCTATCGGCTGTCTGTTGTGCTTCCGCTTGTTGCATCACTTGCTCTGTTTGGATTTTATTACAGCGCTCATCTTCTGCCTTATCGGACTCTTGCGCTGATTAGCTGACTTTGTGGCTGCTACGGCTGCTGCTCTCTTCACTGTTGCTTTGCTGGCCTTCTCGACAGCTCTGCGCTCGTACTCCTTGGTCTCTCTATCGAGTTCACATATCTTGGCTTCGATTGCCACGTGCCCAGTCGCCATTGTTTATTTGGCGCTGCCGAGCTCTGCTTCTAATACCTCGTGACATTGCTCCATGTGGTTGGCCTGATCTAATAGTTGATCGAGATCGGAGTCAATTTCCTTCTTGCTGCGCAAGAAATCAATCTATTTAAAATTTCCGCAATTCTGTTGGTGCGCTCCACAGCTGTTTGTGCTTCTCTGTCCGTACGTTTGAGACTTTGGAGATCGGCGTTGATATACCATATTTTTCGTTTGAGTCGGTCGGCGGAGGAGCCATGGGGATTTTAAATCCCACCACGGCATCCATTATTTGTTGGTTGTCCACGCGGGCGTGTTCCGCTTCGGCTTCCATTTGTCGATGCTGCTTCTACCCCGCAATGCTGTGACAGGCCTTCTTCGTTTTCACGACGCCACAACCGTTCTTGAGGGGATTTGTTTAGGTGGTCGATCCCTTGACACCACCAACATTTTCCTACACTGTTAGAGATTTTCTCTGCGCTCTCAGTCAGTGAACACACCTTGACGCCCTACACGCTTGACGAAGCTAGTTATGGGAGTAAAGGATGATTACTTATCCTTGTTATCCATCTACATTTTTTAATGTAGGAAAAGAGTGTGAGAGAGGATCCTTTTGGTCTTCTCTCCTATCTCGTCCTATTGTTTATATTGACAGCATCTATTGCCAATTAACGGGCAGAAACCTGTATCCTCACTAATTACTGCTGACAATATGCCACCACCTCCACGCGAGCCTGTCATGTGTATCTGCCGTGCCGGTGCACGATCCGTGTGCCCGTTTACAGGCACCGAACTGTCTCATGTTCCTCATTGGGGCATTTGCCTGAATGCTTAGATATTCAATACCTAGCATGAATGCCAACTATGTTTGCATCTAGAAAAGTGACGCAACAAACAGACAGTTATGCCATATCATGTCACGCACTGCGATCACATGAATCACTAAAGGGTGATTCAAAAGATCACATATTGAGACAATATTGTTGCCATATCATGTCTTATCCACGATATGGTTACTAAGTGTAACTAGCAGTTTTTACAGTCAGGAAAAAATGACAAGAAGTTGTGGGATAACGTATATTTATCCATCTCGAGTTAACGGA
>JALLOR010000330.1:0-10787 GCA_036939395.1 Porosira glacialis
CGTTAAAACATCGTTTGCCGACCTGGCGACATCGTTGTCCTATTATCCTGAAATTTAAAATTCAAATGGCGTCGTTCCGCGCCAATGAAAATTTCTCTTGATGGTGTTTTCGAAGATAAGCTTTTCCGATGGAAATTGTTCATCGCAACGGTTGGTTAACCCCACCAAGATGGCCTTTTATGCTCGATGATTGTCGCGTCGACGGCAACTCATCGGAAAGAATCAAATTTCACACCAAGAAATTTATATCTCTGTACTATCCTACGCGGCCTGTCTCGTTCCATCTCGTTTCGTTACTTGATAGCAACAACAGTCTTTTATTCTATCGAATAATAGATCATTGCCTCTTCGTCGACCAACAGCAACAACAGTCTATTATTCTATCGAATAACAGATCCTTGCCGCTTTGTCATGCGCTTGATAGCAAGAATTTTCTAGTATTAAGTGAAATACAAGAAAATTCTTGCTTCCATGTTTTGAAAAGTCCCTTCAGGGTGCCCTTCGGGGTCTCCCGTAGTCTGGGCCCGCAACCCATTAACCACGGGCAATGCACCGACTCGGTGTATGCCAAGTGAGGCCTCTACTTCGTCTATCCCGTAGTCTGGACCCGCAACCCATTAACCACGGGCAATGCATCGACTCTTTGTAAGCCAGGAAGGCCCCTGCATCGCCTATCAAGAAAGTCACAGCGACCGCTGCTGCCCGAACTCTCTCTCACCGACAACAACCCGATTCGATCTCCACCATGCGCTTAGATTATGACTGATAACAACACCGCCGACGAGCTATCTCGAAAGGGAGGGAAGATCTTAGGATCGGCAAAGAGGTCTCCTGCCTTCATCCACTTGCAGAATTCATTCGTCCACGGTGACATCGCCACCTGGGCCACCATTCTCGAAAACAATGCGGTCGCCGGTATATTTTCTATCTCGCCGGAGAAGACGAACCAATATGCCCTCGATCCCACCGCGCATTTCACCATGACAGGAGATCCAACTATGGTCACGGACACGGCCAGCAACAATCTCGACACCATTGCCCCAATCTATGCAAAGTCCAACGCTCTCCTCGGTGACATCACCACCCTCATTCCGATTCGACTGAAATCGGACGGAATGAAAACAGGGTCGCCCTTCCGCGCGGCCGCACCATTCGATACGGAAGACCACGTCCTAGTCGCGCAAACAAAGTGCCTCCCTTTGCCCATGGGGTTGTCGGATCTCCCGTACGGTCTGCAGCAGGGTAACGTGACTTTTGATTACCTCACTCAAATCAGAGATCATGCTGATGCGATCCTTGTAGGTCTCGAGAACCTATCAAACCACGAAGTTCTTATCAACGATATCATCAAGGCAGCACAACAGGCGGACGATGATGATCGTATGCCCCCCGGCTCTACAGTTCCTTAAACAAATTCAGCAACTGTTTCCTTCTTGTCCCTCCAGCGCGAGGACTTCGGCGAAGAGTTCGACGTCCAGTATGGCAGTACCTCGGCCATTAAGAAGTCGAACATCGAGAAGCTCCCTGCCCGCCTCCGACCTCGTGATGATGTCATTCACGACGACGACCGCCCGGCGAAGAAATCGACCCACCGCCGTGCCACCGGTGATGACGAGGATGACGACGATGAGTCTCAGTCGACCAAGCTTGCCCTCGGACGTACGAAAGCATTTTTTGCGGTCTTACAGAAAAATGAAGACGGTTCTCTCTCCGCCGTCACCCTGGTTCTTGATGAATGCTACTTGGTAGTCTTGCACATGAAGAAGAGGAGCGACCTCGTCAACCAATTCCAATCCCTGTTAGCCACGATCCAACAGTCCCTCGAACAGACGTCGCATTTTTTGTGCAAGCACATGCATTCGAATGGAATATCGGCGCCGGAAGCCGGACATACTCCTATCTCCAGCCTCAATGATACAAGCAATGGCATCGGCCCAAATTATTTTCTTCCTCCCAGTGGAAACGAATCCGGAGACACCCGGGATTCTGTGGAAAATGCTAGGAACGTTTAAGAAATCGAAACTAGCACGGGTTTGTCTGTTGAGCATCGCTCCAAACCTTCATCAACTGTCAAAATAGCCGCGAAACTGACCGGCCAATATGACCTCGTCAAGCTCTGTGCGAACTTGAACCTCATGGCGTCAACAATTCTGAAGATTTCGAAGACAACGGATCAGAACTCCGTTTTTTACCAAGTACTCCATCAGGTTGCCAACTTCCTGCAGAAAGGAACCACGAGCATCTGGTGCCGCACCATAAAAAACGCAGCGGCTGTCAAATTAGCCCATCATTTCTACATGATCATCGAGTCCGTGTGGGTTGTGCTTGCAGGTGCGGCGAATAATTTCGTGACGGTTCGCCACATCATGAACGACAACTGGGAGAAGGGCGACTAGACGCCCTACGTCACCGCAACCGCCATCATCGACAATTTCATCGGTGTTGCAACAACAGCGGCACTGGAGGGATCTCAGCTTGCTATCGAGCCTCCGACCTACACAGCCCAACCTGTCAGCACAGGCGGCGGTGGCGGCGGCAACGGTGGTGGCAACGGTGGCAACGGTGGCGGTGGTGGTGGCGGCGGCGGCTCTAAAAAGCCTAAGGACAAGACCAACGATGCCAAAAAGAAATCCCAAAGCGACAACAAGAAGAATTCCTCTGTCAACAACAAAGAGCGCGCCGGCGAAATCCACGTGAAGGAGAAAGAAAAGCATTTGACTCGCCCCGAGGGCGTCGATGTTCAGACCTGCATGACGTACGTTCGGAATGGATACACCTGTAATTTTCCGAATTGCAAATTTTCCCACATCCGCATCAATAAGCTATCTTGCTCTGATAGGAAAAAGTGGTTTCAGCACGTGGAAGCCGATGAACTGCTTGAATGGAACGACAAATTCTGCAAGCTCACCATCGATGATGATGGTAAGGTGGCAGACATTGCTGCAAAGTAATCCTGTTTTCCTTCTGTTTCTATTTCATACTTGATATTATATTGCCCTGCACATACTCTCTTTTCCTAGCACACCTTTTGGGTGCTGAGGAAATCTCATCTGTCTTTGACTGTTCTGATGCCATGACCACGGCAAAAGAAAATGTTCGTAAAAATATAACTATACTAAAGCCTCAGAGGAAGTCGAAACGTACCAGCAGTTCTAGAGATCCTAGAAAAGTTGACAGTAAACGTGCTTGTGTCCCTGCTAGTGTGCCTCAGCAACTTAGTCAAAGCCAGCCTGCAACAGCAGCAACAGTGATATAATCAGCTACAATTCCTGCACCTGCTCCTGAGGTGTCAGTTCCAGACCCAGACTTTGATTGCAATAACCCATCTGACTTGCAACACTCCACCACAGCCAAGGGACCTAGTAAGAAGAGAGTCTTTGCTCAGCAAGCAGACCGAGATGTAGTACTGCAACCCTACCTTGATACCCATGTCAACTCAGAAGAGCAACAGGGTACCATTTTTAATGCAGGTAAGCATTCTGTACTCACATCTAAACAACTCCCTCTGAAAAGCCAACATCCCCACAAACGACCTTTCAACTCCAAGAAACGTCCAAAGCTATCCCTCACCATTAATGAGGTTCCTAGCACAGCTACCCTGCGCAAGAAAGGAACATTTTGAGCACCTGATCTGAACCATCAATTCAGTGAGGTGCCTCACCTAGATCACTGCCTCCTGCACATCTTCAAGAATGATTGGCTTGCCCCGGAGGATAAAGCCAACCTTTTCAATGTCATCCTCTCTATAAGATCATTGATAATACTGTACTGAAATGTAAGGATGTGGATTTCTCTTCCTTGGCCCAATATCGAACTGATTGGAGTCAGCAAAAAACAATCCCAGAGGAACGGAACAAAATGTTCACTGCCTGCTTGATTCACTTCAATGGTCATGTAGGAGATGTGATCCGCTATGTTGGCGACAACTATACCGCTGAGTATAGGGATTTGGAGAAGGCTCTTGCTGCAGTCAAACCCTTGCTCCCTGAGGCTGACTACCTTGATTTGAAACGATGCTATGAAGTGGGTAGCCCCAACAAACTGGTGGCTGAGGTATCCAGAGACAACTCAATGCTCTACCTCAGAAAAGGCAATCACCCGAATATGGCCCAGAATCCCGAGATTGTTCAAGAAACAATGAACAAAGAAGAGAAAAACTGTCACGTCCTTCCCCTCCCGGCCTGGCTGATGAGATTCCTGCCAGGATCCCATCACGTCCCACAGGCACGTGTGCTCAAACCTGGAAAGGAACCGAGATTGGTTTGGGATGGTACCAAAAATCACCTTTGGTCTTCTACTCCCATGAATGACTTGACCTCGGCAGAAGATGAACCCCCGATCACCTTTGGTAAAGTCAAGTTCGCACACTTGATCCGCATTTGGAACCTTCACATCACGTACAGAGGAAAGGACATCCTCCTTTGTGAAATCTGTTTTCGGAATCCCAAAATGCACCCAGACACTGCTGGATCCTTTGTCTTCATCATTGACCAGCTCATGCACATCCCTACGGGCATGGTCTTTGGGTCCAACACAAGTGGACCTAGCTGGGAACCATTCCAACGTGCTGCTTCCATGTTGGCGATTCATTTCTACCACGGCAAATCATTGGTAGTAAAGCACAAGGATCTCTTGGATGTGCTTCAATGCCAGGATGAACCTGAATTCCAGACAGTATTTGTCCAGGCAGTCAAGGATGAACTCAATCCTGGTGTCCTGGATGATAATGGCAACCCTGTTCCAACCCCCCACAATATTTATGTCGATGATAATCTGATGGCTGAAATCAAAGAGTTCATGGCCCAGGCTATTGCTGCTGCAATTGAAGCCATCTTTGTCCTCTTGGGTAGTCCAGACCTGAAAGTTCGGGAGATAGCCCTCTCTTATAAGAATTTCCAGGGCATGCTGGTAAGCCACCACCGTACCCAATTGTGAATGGCCATTGATACTAGAAAGATGACAGTCTATGTCCCACCAGCATACCTCGAACAGGTCCGAAAACTCCTGCGTTCACACTGGCATGGCCATCGCAAGCGTTTCACGGTTAATGAGGCTGCTTTCCTCTGTGGTAAAATCTGCCACCTGGCAGAGGTTGTTCCAGCCATCTACCACCTCCTGACTCACATGTTTACATCCATTGCAGCTGCTTTGAATAAGAACAAGAAGTATTTGGCACTTTCTTCAAAAGCTTTCAGAGAATCCCTAAAGGAGTCCGCCAGGTCGATCATATCAGAAGATGATCAGAAACAGGTCTCATTTGCTCGCGGCAAAGTAGCTAAGGATCAACATCGTTCCAAGCTTCAGCATAACATCCTCCCAACCCTTCGAGAAGAATTGAATCTGTTGCCCGAAATTTTCGATGATCCAACAGTATCCTGGTCATACCCCATTGCTCATATTGTTCCCAGAACACCTGACATTGAGGCTGCTGGAGATTCTTCACTTCGTGCAGCTGGAGGCTGGTCCACATACCTAGGCTTCTGGTGGCATCTGGAATGGCCTGCTGAAGTCGTAAAACGCACCAAGCTTTTCCTCCAGGATAAAAAATCTGGAAAGTTCATTAGCATCAATCTACTTGAATATGCTACAGTCATCATCAACTATGCTGCATCCATAGTGGCTTACACCTCAGGGCACACCAACATCAACCCTGACACAGTTCCCTTCCCAGTCCTTCTCAACTGGGCCGATATAAAAGCTTCCATCAAGTGGACCAATGTCATGTGCACAGACAACCAAGCTGGCAGATCACTTGGTCGCCTTTTTTTGCGCCCTTCTTCTTGATAATCCATTGGGTATCAACTGTGATTACATCCCCACTGACGAAAATACCATTGCTGACGATATTTCTTGCCTCAAAAAATCCAA
The DNA here is from genome assembly GCA_036939395.1 of Porosira glacialis. Taxonomy (NCBI): domain Eukaryota; phylum Bacillariophyta; class Thalassiosirophyceae; order Thalassiosirales; family Thalassiosiraceae; genus Porosira; species Porosira glacialis. The sequence continues at coordinate 5,869 of JALLOR010000330.1, forward strand.
TGATGGTATCTAGAACTATTCTTCTCTCTTGCAGGATTTTCCCCAGCTGCGAGACTGCAATTTTTTCAGCCAAGAAACAAGCTGCTCTCAACAGTGGTGCAGAGTCTCTTAAACGGCACATCTCCTCCTCTACATGCAATCAGGCACATGAAACCTTCAAATCTAGGACAGCTTTTATAGTCCTCTGGATGAAAGAACGGTGCTTTTCTGATCCTTGCATGTAGGATAATCCTAACCTCACTCAAGAGGATAGGGAGATGGTCATGGCCATCTTCATAATGTCCCTCATTCAAGGAGAGACCCTCCATTGCAGGATGATTAGGACAGACACCATGAAAGCATACCTCAGAGATTTTGAAAAGCTCTTTGAGGCCCGGCGGCTGATTGTGCCTACACATGAAGTATTTATCAGTTATGCCAACACTGCCATCAAAGTCTTTGAGAGATGGCAAAAACTTCCGAAACGGCGTGAACCCCTCTCTGATGAGATGTGCGCTGATTTATTATAAAAAGGAATGGCGGACCACCATGACGGTCTTCAGGCGGTCACAGTTGACTTTGTCTTGTTAAGTAGATACATGTAATCTCACCTGTCTGAGTTTGCTCAGCACAGCAAACAGTAACACTGAATGAAAAGAAAGAGGGTGGGGATGGTTCCCCACAAGCCTTATTGATATTCCTTATGATACCAACATTAATACAGGTAATCATACCAATGAATGAGTCTATGTATTGCTATCAATACATACACTGTACCCCCCCAAAAAAAAACAGTTGTGTAGAAATCACAAGCAAACCTCTCCATCCGATACCAATGAATCAACAGGTACTGTAGCTTCAAAACTGGATTCCAACAATACGTACATTTTAGGTTATATTTCATTCCACCAAAAGTCAGGGAAAATCTGGAAATATGCTGTTTCAAAGTGATCATTATTCAGAATGATTGGCTATGACGAATTGATCAAAATGAATTACAACGTCGGCGTTGTTGAGTGTCCAATATTCACCCCCAAAAAGAAATCCGCAAGCAATCAAAGCGCCCTATCAACGAGTCCATATCGTCGTAAACGTTTACACGCTCGAAGGAATACAACTGACACGCAACATCAATAAATAATGAAACTGTAATCCTAAAAATAATCTAAACTTGTTCGTACTGATTTCCCCCACCGTCAGCACAATCACCGGAACTGTGCCCTTTCGTATTAGATTCGGAATTTTCCGATGTCCCATCTTCCATCCTTTTAACAAAGGAACGCTTTTTGCGTCCAGCAATCATTTTTGTGTGGCATCTTCCTGTACTTTGTTCAAAAGGAGCAGCTGCCATGGCCACAAGGGACACGGGGGATTGAACCGACTCACTGCTCTCAGGCTTTGCCTTACAAATCTCTGGTTTTGTTGGGCCGACCTTCTTNCTTTGCCTTACCAATCTCTGGTTTTGTTGGGCCGACCTTCTTTTGAATAACAGCCAAATCTGCCTTAGAGCGAATGTGCCGATGAAACACGGGGTGATGAAATGCGCCCTTGTACCTATGAATACAACCGAGTGAAACAGAAAGTGCATCAATGGTACCGACATTATTATTTGCCGTTAAGGAAAAAAACGCGCATAATAAACCGACACAACTCACTTTCCCCTCGCCCTTTTACTAAATCCATAATTGTTGAGCTGACGCTGAAGGGAAGTGTACTTGTCATCTATTCATTTTTGCGAACATAAGAAAAGAGTGTGAGCCAGGAATGATAAGTGCACGGACAAAATGCCGGTAACGTGTCTTACGGTGGAAGAACTTAAGGAGGAATGGCCCGAGCTTTTCTCCCTAACCATGATAAATAAGAGAAGCACATAATGGTGAGTTCATAGCTTCTTACAGACTCTAGTCGAGTCGTGAAAACGAGATCCAAGTCGAATCGGTGTCAATTATGCAAAAAATATAATAGCTCACCGTTTCTTTTATATGAAATGCATCTCCGGTTTCTAGCCAATCTACCACCGAAGGGTCTGTCTTCGCAGTTTCCGTTACAAAATCATAGAGAACTTCAGCAAATGAATTCCCACTAATGGTGTGCCACACAGGCCCCGGTTTCTTCGATTCGGATTTGTCTGTATTCGTGTTCGCGGCGCCGGCCGACGACGATTCTGACAACGTCATCGATGAGCTAATGTACTCTTTGGAGGCGGTTCCAGACGGATCATACCCGACCATAAGAGCGTGCCGAATCGGGCGGGAGGTGTGCTCACCGGCCTTTAGGAAACTTGATTGATCACCATTGGTCGTCCCTAAATCAGAAGGGGGTACTTCCTTGTCTTCTACAAAGGAGCACTTTTTCTGTTGTGGTTTCAAACCAATCCTACCAACATTTTCCTTCTGATCATCAGACTTTGTCGTGCCTTTTGCTTGTACCTTTGATGTTGGCGTCTCTGGTGATTTTCTTTTGCCGAGAAGAGGAGTGACAATATAATTTGCTGGAGTTTTGTGAACATCGCGAACAATTGAAGTTCTAAACACTCGTGCGGAGTGAACGTCACGATGAAAAAGGGGATGATGAAAAGCTCCCTCGTACCTGTGCGAGATAAATTATTGGTCGTGTCAGTTTGAGGAATCAGCGAAAGCCCAGTTTGAGGGAGGCAGCGAGACAGTGCACAGATATACTGTACTTACTTTCCCTTCGCATGTTTTTTCCAGCCATACATGTTGAGCTGACGCTGTAAGGAAGTGTACTTCTTGTCTGCAAAGGGTGAGAAGAAATTAGTTAAAGAAGTAGCGAATTTGGAAACCGATGGCGAAAATCAAGACTTACGATGAAAGTATTTCTGAAGAATTCCACAAAGCTTTTCGCCCTTTGTAGTTCAACGAAGAGTAGACAGACACGAAATTAAAAAAAAAACGATAAATATCCAAAGTTTTAATATAGCTCGATTGCATACAAGTCACAACTTACCGAGTCGGTGTTCACCTTGAACGCACCCCCGCAAGGAAGCCAGTCAATCACTTCTGGATTCAACTTCGCTGTTTCAGACACCATTTCGTAGACAATCTCAGGGAACATTTCCCCCCTGGATCGCTGCATCTGCTTTTTCGGCTCGCCGTACGCCACTATAGAAGTCTCGTCATCTGAAGCACTTTCGTCGCTATTGTCGCTCTCGTTCATGGCATCTCCCTCGTCATCTGTTTCTGGGAACGGAGGGATGATTACTTCTACTTGACCATCATTCGATAATTCATTGAATGAGGGTTCGTTGTTCTCGCTCGTGGGATCCATAGTAGGTGCCGTAGCATCAGCGGATGATGCTTCCAATAGCTTCCGCGACTTTCTTCGGATTCTTCCACTAGCCGTTTGAAGGACCTTTGGCTGCTGCTGCTCGTCCTGTTTTGGGGGCACTGCAACATTCAAGGAAGAAACTTTTCGTTCCGTCCAGTCAAATCCGATGCTTTCAAGTTGTTCGATTCGATGGCGTATCACGCCTTTCTGTCGATGGAGCGCATCCATCGCTGTATACATCATGTAGCGACGCCTTTGTCGGTTCACCCAATCCCTCAGGTCGGGGTTTGAAGCGTATTCGTTTGGGACTTGAGTATGACCAAATTCTTCTGCGAATACTTCTAGTTCCTTGAAGCGAGTCTGCCAGTCAGTCTTGTTCACTTCTCCTGCAACCGGGTCCGACTCAGGTTGTAGCTTTGGAAGGTCTTCTTGCCATTCGAAATCGAGTTTGTCTAATAGACGAGTTCTCTCTTCGGATAAGGAGTCGACGGTGCAGTGATTTTTAAAGAAGCGTTGGCGAGAAACCCAACGTCCAAGCGAAGGGTTCTCCGAATAATCAAGCGGCACCAAAGAATGGCCATTGACGTTGTGAAAATCTTGAAGTTCGTTATACCTCTTCTTCCACTTTGTTTCTCGGCTCAGTTTCCGAATCTCTGTTTCTTGGCCATCAGAAGACCATTTTTTCCCAAACTCGAACCCAAGGTCTTCGNAGACCATTTTTTCCCAAACTCGAACCCAAGGTCTTCGAGCAATTTAATTTTATCCGTTGTAATCGGGGTTGGTTTTCCTTGTTGAAACAGGTGGAAATGAATGCGCTGCCGGTCGACCCAAATGCTCAGATTTGTTTCCGAATAATCGACGGGCACGTTGAAATGATGGTTGTTGACATGAAATTCCTTCAATTTCTCGTAATTTTGCTTCCAAATCTTCAATTCAATTTCGGTCGGAGTATCAAAGAGGCCAAGTTCTTGAAGTAACTTCTCGTGACGGTCGGTCTTCTTGGTTTGAGAGTTAAGTTCAGAAGCTTTGCCACGGTAGACGGCACGTTGTTTCTTTACCCATCTTCTTAGTCCTGATTTCTTATTCGTAGAGTTTTTAGGTACAATACAATGTCCGTGCTCTTGCTTAAATGCAACGAGTTCGTGATATCGTAGCTCCCAATCATCGAATTTCTGCTGCAGCGATGACGGCTTCAATGTCGGCGGTAGAGGCGTCGGTAGAGGCTTAGACGACGCAGCATGTGTTGCCCCAGCTGTGCTCTCGAAGCCGCGAGGGTTAATATCTTTGGATCCCTTCACCTGATGGGAAGAAATAAATCGAAGTGGCTGCTTGGGGGACATGTCTAGTGCGGTGTTTGTGGCATTAGAGGGGGGGGGCTTGGGGCACTCTTCTGTGCTTGGACATGCCGGTTTCAGTTCCAACTCTTGGCCAGTCGAAGATCGCGAGCGTTCATTGGCCACGCACGCTTCCGATATTACCGGCGGCTCAGATTCGATTGACGAACCGGTGAACGCTGAGGTGGCCACTGTCGTGATGACCGGAATTTCGTTCGGAGGAGTAGACACTGGTGGCATCCTTACTTCTTGTGTCTCTTGATATGCCTTGTACCGCGACGCCGACACGCGAACGTCCTCCCCCTCTAAAGACGATTT
>JALLOR010000331.1:0-10713 GCA_036939395.1 Porosira glacialis
GTCTATGCGTCCTTTTCCGATTGCGTGCGTGAAATGTCACATAAAGATGAGGTGTCTCTTGTGCAACTAAAGGCATCATAAACTGCACTCTATCTTCTTTGTCTAGATGAGGGTAAACATGGATTTTACTCTATTGTATTTACTGCAAATACCGGGATCACGGTAAATGAATTATGGTATCAGCAATGTCATCTTTAACCTCAATCATTTTCTTATGCAACAAAGGGTGATATACAAAACCTATGTGCTGACTATGGTGTTGCAATATATCTCAAATAAACCTGTCCAGATTTAATGGAGGACAATGGTATATCTCGTGCGGTACTTTTTGCTAGTTGGAACATTAAAAATCAGGTAGAGACTCGCCATTGCCAATTTTGGTAGAAGATATATATTGGAAATTCCTTTAAACTTTATAATCAAATAATTTTGCAAGAGTATTATTCGTTCGCAATACTAAGTACACTTATTCCAAGCTCGTAAGAAATAAATCCTTGTTTATCATATATATAATTGTACCCCTCATGATATTAGTTAATTCCCCCGCTGACACGACCAACAACAACTATAACGTAAACACTATAATCATGCACATTTCCCCCCTGGTGTTAACCCTTTCCCCCAAATCATCATTTACCTGTTCAACACGATCACTCTTGGATTCTTCCACACCATCAGAATTGTCGCTTTTGTCCCCGCTCGTCCTACCTTCCTCATCAGGAGGATCACGAGGCATATCCAAAAACTTCATAACTCCAATGGTCGCTTCTTCACCTACTTGCTCAAACTTGTACGTGATTTGGGCATCTTCCTTGGTGCGCATGCAGCGGAGCTCAATCCGGCTGTAAGCGGTCCCATTGGGAACAAGGTCAATTTTAAAATACCGCATTGTAGGCGCAACCATATTGTACCTAGCAGTCTCCGGATTCGGATCGGCAGGCCGGCTAAGCTCGAGTGCCGTAAAGAGCGGTGATGGAGCCCTTATAATGTGCCCCTCATTTAGAGCAAATATGTGCAGATCCTCCACTGGCTTCCAGAAGCTGTTCCTCCTCGTGAATAGAAACACACTTTCTATGAAAGCAAGTGCCCATTCACCACCAAAAAGGTGCAACAAATGATCCCCACACTCATGGGTGGCAAGGTAATACACAACATGCACAAGGCTGAACCCCAACATAATAGGCGATTGCGTACTATTCTTCATGTGTGATCCCAACAAGGTCTTGCCATCCATGACAATCCAATGCCCACAAATGTTAACTATGGGAAAATTATGCACATCATACCCCCCGCGGCATTCATACAGTCACAAAAATTGTCTTCATGTGATGAGGCGCCAATGCCCTCCAATATTGCTCAAAATGTTCATTTGTGGTCGTTCGTCAGGATCTTGAACCTCTATCGCCCATACAAGATTCAGCACAGGACCCAAACCATGCAAATCATGGTTACCATTATACCACCCACTCTCAGGATCTTCTTCAATGACAACCCGTGCCTGCCCCAACCCAGGAGTCTCCATGACATGATCTATGAAGAAATGAAGCAATGCTATATAAACGCCCTCATCAGGGTCCACCACACTACCCCTATTTGCACGGGGATAGTGTGTCCGCAGAGTGTCATCATCATTCACCATCGAGTGAATTGAAGGTATCACGTCCTCTGTCAAGCGTTTGAACCGCTGGCGACCGGCCGTGCCCAAGCTGCATCGTCAACACCACAGGGGCATCAGGAGACCACCCAGATACACATATCAGTGCCACAACAACCTGTATTGGGACTCTCTTGCTATGTACGTGATATTCGGGCATAGTCATTATATTTTACTATCCCGAGTTTAACGACAATATTGTCTTCAAGCGACCCATCTTCAAGTCTCCTGGTTTACGCGAAAAATCCTCGTATTTTGGTCAGTTTGCTCCACAGCGTAAATAAAAGTTACTGGGTGTCACACAATAGTCTGCACCCTCAAAAATTAAACTTCAATTTGAAATCAAATCACCCCTTTTAATGCACTTATTCACCTTAACTCATATGGAAAACATATATACATTGTCAAAAAAGGTGTTTATATGCCTGAGATAGAGTGAAATCAAAATTCATGCAAAGACATGAATTTCTAATGAATTGTGTTGAATCTTGAGTCGTCGTACTGCGTACGTAATCGGTACTTTAAGCAACTTTAAGTACGTAGCTTGTCCGAGTTGTGCGTTCTAAAAGCACGCAAAAAGGTTTACAATGACACGCTACTTGAACCCAAAATGGTGACTGAAGCGGTATAACTCAAGTGGGAATGCCAGTCATTCATATCAGAGTTACATGTCTTCCTATGGGCCGTTTTCGGAGAATTTGTTTTCAACGATGACCTGTTGCTCCGCGCGATTGTCAAAAACACCGAAAAAGAGCTTATCTAGGCCTAACCAAGAGAATAAATACCGCCCAATCGTTCTCATGCAAACTAATGTGGGACACCCAGTAAGTCAAATTCAGAGCTCTGTCAACATGTCAAGATGAGAACTCTGCTTGCTTCGACTTCAGAAGACATACATTTTTTTAATTAAAAAAACAAATGGTGTTCATAAAATATGAAAAATGCATGCAATATCATTAATATTCTCATCATGGATGAAACAAATCGGTAGCACCTTGAATAAGACAGATTAAAAAAATGCTGTGGCATCAATACGTCGTCAGACGCGTCGCTGTTGACAATTTGTCAATGATGCAGTGTAATCTCCTAACGAATCCTCCTCATGTAGATACCACGAATGATGATGGCCACGATGCGGTGGTTGCTAGTCGCATTGTAACTTTGTTGGCGGAGGTTTGCTTGGAATTGTTCACCATTTCGGCCGATGGCATTAGAAACCAATGTGAACGATGGGTAACAATTCTGCGGCAATTCCTGGTCAAAGGATTAGGAGCATGTTGATATACTGACATTCTCCCCAATGTGTGGTTACCCGGCGATAGATCATTCGAATATAATGAGATCTACGCATCTGAAAACTTTCTCAATGTGGTTTATCTCGGAAATTTGGTCACCAAAAGAGAAACAGTTTGTCACAACGCGGAATACTTTTACGGAATGCAAGTCGGTCGCTTCCTCCTACTCGACTGGTCCAAGTATTGCTCTGGTGCGACAAACAACAACCTGTCGATTGATTGAAACGAGATCGAAATCACGGGACAAATCAACCGTTTCAACTTGTATGATCAAGAGGGATACATCGGTCTTTGTGACCATATGATAGGGATTTGGAACTTTCACCGTTTCCCCCTGGGCGTTGACTTTAATGTTAACAAGCTACAGACCGTTTGCGGGGATGCCATCAACGGGAGTCATGTGATGCCGCCAACAGGCTTCCATCACGACTTCTCGAAGATATACAAGTGGCGTCTACTGAGGACGAAAGTCAGTACCATTATGATGAATGGGAATGAGCATGTCATGTACAATGACAATACGAGTGATAGTGATGACAAAAGTGATGAGAGCAATCCGATATGGGGGCATTTGTCCCAGCATTTCAACATGAGGATGTTGATCGGTGTGACATGGGATTTTGATCTGGAAAAGTTCATGAATGATGGAAGCTGGTACTTTGTTCCCGCCCTTGCGCTAAGGTACTGGAGTCAGCATATTACCAATAAAGACAGAAGCCATTTTTGGAGCGAGGCGTTCATTGATCGTGTAGTGTGTTGGTACATTACCTTGCTAGAAGGTATTGATGGGTGTCACCGTTATATCCTCGATGAGGCGAACTCCAGCCGGAATCAAACCCCAGAGTTCGATATGGAATACTGCAAGAACGGTTAGGATAGAATCGAAGATTGGAAGTACACAGTTCCGGTCATTCTCTTGAACCACTGGTGACTTTGCAATATCAATGTAATATTACAAAATGCACGTTATAGGATCGATTTTTTTTTAAATGAATACAAAACAAATTAGCGTTGAAGATAAAAACAACAACAAAATACGATTCATATGGCGGAAATTATAATTTCCATTCTGGCTGTCACATGTTAACTTGTCAAAGAGTGTGCTGCAAACACATAATAACAGGACTATGACATATCAACACCATCTCTTCCACTGTGAAAACTACATATTTTGGTTTTGGAATGTTGATTAGCCTTTAGGTTATGTTGTTCTTGTCGCAATATCTCTCCCGCGATAACATTAATTCCTTTAACCCTTTTATGTCAACCCCGATGATGCCGTAGCTGCACCTTGAATGATTACCCAGTACCCCATTTCCCTCCCCCTTTTTGATTAGATTTTTTATTTCAATTCGACGAATTTTGCAATAGCTGAAAACCCCTTGCTGCAGTAACCGCGCCCCCTTTTCGTGTTTCAATGAATGATTATACACCCCATTCCCCTTCATTTGTCATACAAATTGTATTGATTATTTTCTTCATATTTATTCCATATTTCTTTCTGTGGTATGATCTGAAAAATATGATGACAGGTTTGATAAGTATCGTCTTGGCCCAAGCACTAACTAAGATTATCGATATTGAATGGAAGAGAAGTATGATAACTTCCATCAATGATTTCTCCATGAAAGATACATACACAATGACTCCTAACTCCTAGATATCCTCACATTTCCACAAACACCGATAATTTGGTATTTCCTTGATAATTATCAAGATCGCCATATGATATCACCTGGCCGCGTGACTGTGATGGGTACTTGACAAATCGCGTTCCGTTTTCGTTAATACCTTGTTTGATGGCACTTACAGGATCTTTGACAACGAATGACCCTCTTTTGTTTTTGATGTCATTAGCTTCTTTGTTAGCTCCCAAGATATGAAACATGTTAGCAACGCATCCATATGCATATACATTTGCATCCATTTGTGAATACAACCAAAATGAAAAAACTAGGTGTGGTTGCGTCACTGGAGGTTTAGACCATCCCTTGCAATGCTGACCCGTAGCTCCTTGGCTCAATACGACTTTACATTCATCTGGATGTCCAATGGAAAATATGTCTGTCAATTTTTTTGTGCTAGCAACTAGGTTTCACCAACAATATCTCGAACGGGATATGACTTCGTATATTCGCCCGGTTTGGATAAGGTTGTGAAGCCAGTCCTGTAGATTTCAAAAATTGTGTTAAACCAAAAATTGGTCCACTTGGTAAAAAATTGTGGAGACCTGCCCTACATGAAATGGTTAGTCAATCCAGCTATATACGTGCCCAGTGGAGATATATGAGGATATATATTTGTGGTTTAGGAATACTTGGTGAATCCAGGTGCAACCCCATCTTACAAATTGGTAATCAGGTTAACCTTTTCCACAACACAGAGGTACAAGACGACGGGTTTCACAGGTAGATATATACATTAGTACGGCGCTTTGTACTATCCTTCCGGTGTAATCCAAAGAGAGCCTTTTCATGATGACTTATGTTACTAATGTACAGAACAACTCTACATTATAATAATGTTTAAATACCATGGTCTCGTTTCTATCTGTATATAGTTTAGAACATAGTTATCTGAGTAATTGTCATGTTAATATGTGAATAATCTCTGCTGGGAGCAAGGCGCAAAGCAGGGAGCAAATCTTTGAACTGATTTGTTATAGATCGCAAGTAAAGCCGACTGCCAAGCATGATCTGCAAAAAAACAAGGTGGTGGTACTGTAAAGATTGCCTCACAATCATATCTGAAGCATCAGGAATAGCAATAACAAGAAATTTTGATTGGTTGTCTTGTCAGTTATTTCCCAATATCTTTTCAAGATTTGGACTGCTTTCACCCGTTGCAATAACAAAAAGGTGTATCGCACAATGGTGTGTAGTTTATTCTTACTAAATTTTTAAGATATTATCTATGCTTCAGAGTAGGTATTTTTCCATACAGTGTACTACTAATTGCTGTAATGCTGGGGTCTTATTTCAATACTCATCCAAACCAGACCCAATTCTCTCAGGCAACAAAGATTTAACTTGAACATCTACCCTCAATTTCCGTTTGCCCCATTTCTTAGAATCACATGCCGCGTAAAGCACCACCACCTCTACGCCTTCGTCATCTTAGACGAATGTCTCTTTCTTTTTGTTTATCAGAAATTTAAGGGGCAGCCGCTTATGCATATACTCCTCATCCTCCTGTGCATTGTCGGCATAATATTACTTCATCTTTATGATTTGGTACAGTCTCGAAATACATAGAACCAATGTGAGGACACATGTTCGTCGCATACTGATACTGGACACAAGAGCACCGGCCCTCCACTTTTTGCGTGTTGGTTCAAAAAACACCATGCGCATACAATTCAGCCGTGTGGCTTCAACTCAATTTGCTCTCCACAGAGAAATGAAATTCGCTCGCTGTATGACCAGCAAGCCACCCCATCGTTAAATTCATCATGTTTTTTTAATAACTGACGGCTACGCATAATTATAAGAGTTTCTGTATCCACTGACAACCTCTGCATCCTCTCATCTTTGCGTATCTTTACAAAGAAAATTTAAAAAGAGGTACATAACGGTAAGAGCCTGTGTTATTAAATTTGACAATACACAGCACAACCTTGCCAAAAAAGACTTACCCTACCAAAACATTTGTCAAACTTCAAACAACTCTCTAACCACTTCCGTGTAACAGAACGTCGTGTATCTTCAGCGGAGAAAGGATCCCATGCTTTTGGCGTAGAAAGCCAATGCCAAGAATTCTGTGTTGGAAATTAAATGTACTTCCTTTTACTCCCCCCGAATTGTTCATTGATATTAAAGTCGCGATGATTACTATTCGTCTGCTGTAGTTTTTTAATCTTACAATACTGTTGACAAGAAATGAAATATTTGAAAACAAAATAAGTTTATTTTGAAATTTAGCTTTGTAGACTCCACTTTCGTGGTACGACTAGAGTCATTCAAAATATTCAGAGATGAAAGAAGTTGTTAAGACATTGTGTAAGTCTTTTTCCCTCTTGACATGTCTAATCAGTGCTTCTGATATCCGAACATTTGCCGCTAGGTTGCACACATGTGTACAAGCTCCTAGTGATGTATCTATAGAGGTGTATTATGTAGTCTTCTGTTTGCTCTCATGTGGAACATTTTTCCAGAAATACCCTGCACCCACTTAAACTATAACTCTTGTCACTTTGAAATTTGAAGGTTACAATAAACTCCAGCCTCCAGCGACTACTTCACATTGGTTGTGATATACATTCAATTACAGTTATTGCATCATTTAATTGCCCAAATAAATTTGACTTTGACCAGGTCCAGAGTCCAGATGACGACGTAGTCTGTTTTCCATGTGCTCCAAACTTCATCCCACTACTCTTAACAAAGTCTACCAAAAGATAATTTCACAGGTCTATCATTATGTGGTCTTCATCTCATGAATATTTCAGAGGACATAGATATGTCACAGATGGGCTGGGATTGGAACTGGCATCCAAATGGTGTCACGTCGAAGCTACACAATGAAACCGAACCCGCCTGCCCACAGGAGTGTGTTGGGGATTATGATGGTCCCAGCATTGATGTCACTGTGACAGCACATGAGAAGTGCAACAAAAGAAGAAAGGATGCAAAATGTCTTGGTCTAAGCATTTTGCTAGGAAAGAAGGATCACTCCAAGAGGTCGTTACGTAATAGCAGTACGTACAGTATACCAATAGCGGGCAAGGCGACTTATGCCCAGATACTATCAGGCAAGACTACAGATGCACTACGGGAAACTACTTACTATCAATATGTACTTGAGAGAGGTACAGTGTTGAAGCAATAGGTAGTTTGTTCCTAATTTACTTAAAACGAATTCGTGAAAGTACAATTACACCTGTTATTAGGCGGTGTTGCTAGTAGACATGCCCTAGCCTTACTGGCTCGGGTATCTGCTGAAAACTGGTTGTTTTAACACCCATCTCTTTGGCGCTGGGAACAAATGAAGAGGTCGCACATGCATTACGCCCGTTGGCGTAGAGGGTGTTGTCGATGTGAGCGTGCTGTGTGGCGGTGACAAAAGAGCGATCAATGAATGGGACAAGAAACAAGGGCTAGTAGGGTCAGAAGAAACTGGTGCTGGACAAGGAATGAGGAACGAGGAACAAAGAGTGAGGAACGAGGAACGAGGAGCGAGGAGCGAGGAGCGAGGAACGAGAAATGAGGAATGAGGAACAAGGAACAAGGAACGAGGAACAAGGAACGAGGAACGAGGAACGAGGAACGAGGAACGATGACCGAGGAATGAGGAATGAGGAACGAGGAACGGGGAACGAGGAACGAGGAATGAGGAACGAGGAACGAGGAGAAAAGAAAAAATTGCGAATAGGGGCGGGGGACAGGGGCCCGGGGGATCAGGGGGGGTGTTGGGGTTTTCTTGTTTCGTGTCAAAGTAAAATATAATGCTACATAAAGGCAGAAGGCATGAGGAATGAACGAGAAATTTTGTAGTTAGTGGTAATAGTACAAGCGAGGTATGTCCATACAAGTATCTAGTAGTTCCTAAAAAGGATGTTGAGCGGTGACTAGCTACACAGGCCTAAAAATAAAATGTGTCGTACTGAAACTATCCTCAGCTGTACAAACCTACACACTAATGGGTGTTCAATAATGGTGAGTGCGGATGCGCAACGACATCATGCTCTGTACCAGTTTTAGTTAGGTGGTCGGGGACAGACGGTGGTTCGAAGAACACAGAATTGGAGCCGCGCAGGGGCTCATTCTTTCTGCAACTTCAGCCGCCGATCACCATGATGTCGGTTCCAACTCAGCGGGATCGGTTGATTTTGTCTAAAGTGTAGAATGTTTGTTCCCACCCACCCAAACCTAGGGTTGCATTGTTCTTTCCAGATTTGAATCCCATTCGTGAATAACACATGGGACTGGGCAGAAGGGGGGGTGCCACTAATCAGTTAGCTGGTCTATTTTTGGCAAACAGAAGAGTACCATTAGTAGTGTTCAGTAGTTCAGATGGAGTAGGAAATATATCGCATCAGGTCTAGTTGGACCACTCAATAGTGTGTAAGGTATGAGATAGAATTTGACAATTTGGTTTTTAACATACAATACACTAACCAAACACTATGCTTGGTTGGGTTCAATAATTGAATTGTCTTCAAAGGTGATGGCATGTCTGAGTTAGAGCAATTTGACCAAATATATTTTAAAAATGAAAGTAATTTATTTTAATGAAACTTGTTGAAGTGTATTTACGTAAGAACTGGTACTTGCATACATATAGTATTAATTAATTGTTATCGTACATTTGTGAAATGTACTTACCGGTAAGCGGAGATATACAAAATGAATACATATTGGGGATAAATAACAGGCAAGTTCAATTGGTTCTCATAGTTATTTTTGTAATTTTTGTTTTACCTAATAGTCTATAATGATCCCCACTACAGAAAAATTGAGTTTGTGGCCTAAACCCATGGTATCCTAGACATTCAATCCGTACCGAAGTTTCAGCTGCACACTAATATTGGACACCCAGTAACCCTAACTTCTGTGGATACTACACAAGTGAAAGTACATCGTATGAAAGGAAAGCACATGTACGCTTATTTGTGACTCATAAGATTATTGTATAATTTTTTAAACTTGCTGAGATATGACAAATTGAAGTTTTGATATCAGCGGTACCATTGTCGGAAGTCAATCATGGCAAAAATAATTGTTTAAACAAAGAAAGGTAAGGTCATAAGTATAGCGGTGTAACTTAGGTACAATAATACACATTTTGATCGTTTCAAATGGTTACAGTAAGAGCTTAGAGCGTGAAATACGACCAGAGGGTGTATTATTTTATTCCTTAGCGTTCAAACGGGAGGATCAGTAGACAATGTGTTTTCCGCCATCATCCACCACCAAATGTCAATCAAAAACCGACAGCTTTAACTGAATCAATGAAATTAAAATCAAATACAAATTCCCCTGAAACCTTAAGTTTAGAATCAATCTATCGTCAAATAACCGGGAAATCAAAATCATACAGCTTTAACTTCGTCAATACAACTAAAATTTAATTAAAACTATCCATTAAAGCTTAGGTTTAGAATCGATATATCGTCAATCAACCGGGGTTTAATAGATAACATTACAAGACATGGGGACCCTTAAAGAGAAAACACAACTCAAATATCCTTTTATGCTTTTTTTTATTGTTAGCGAGTTAAGGCTGTCGGATTGGTATTGGCAGACGAAATTTTTTTTCGTAGACCTGTGTACGTAGAGAGGTAGCGTACATAATGTATGTAGTAAGAATGGTAGACAATAGAAGTTACGCTGGGAAGAAATTAAAGGTATCATGGAATTGAATCCTTATCCCCAATGGGAAAAAGTCATCAAATTTAAAATCTACCTAGGTAAGCCTACTGTGACTTTTTTAGTACATACGATTCTATGTCCAAAACCAGAAAGTTGGCCACTGGAACCCCTTCAACTTGGAAGATATGCTAAATGATATCGCAAAAATCATGCATATCTTTTAACTTCACCTACAGTAGGCACCGACTAGTTTCGAACGTAGAGATTGAAGAGAATAAAAAGGTACCCTAGCTAATGTGACGGTGTTATTCACTTAAATTGACTACAACCCGTTGGGGTTTTGATTTAAAATTTCTGCTAGTTAAATTCCCATGGTTTCTGCGTAGTTTTTATATTTTGTTAGAAACGTAGTCCCATAACTGAGAAACAAATACACCTACATGTGGTATTTTAA